>ML977001.1:122262-133447 GCA_010015675.1 Byssothecium circinans | reverse complement strand
AAGGAGAGCGACTGGCGTCAAATGGACCGTCTCATACGCTCTGCCGTGAAGGATGAAGGCGCAAAGGAGTCAAAGCAGCTAAGTCTCTCTCTCCACCAACTCCAGGTCCAAAACGAGCTACTATACCATGAGAATGACGGGCTAAGAGAGGCGCTTACTGCTAAGGAGAAGCATAAGAAGCGTGGCAAACCTCTTGACTTGCAGCAGCGAGAGGAGTATCATGGAGGAGCTGTCTTCTGGTCTCCGCGCAAGATCAGAGAGGCACGAGCACGAGAGACAGTAAAGCAGAGGGAGGAGCATGAGGAGCAGCTTGCAAAGGCTAACAGGAAGGAGCTCGCTGCTGCTGCCAAGCTCTATAGAGAGCAGCAGGCTCAGGAGAGACGTGTGGCGAGAGAGGCAGCCAAGGTGGTGAGGGAGAGGGAGAAGGCCGAGAAAGAGGCCGCGCGCGCTGCTCGAATCGAAGCCCAAAACACCAAGAGAGCATCTCAAACTGCCCAAAAGGGTAAGCGCAAAACTTCAGGTCCTCCTCCATCAAAGCATAAGCGCCAGAGACGCAGTGGCGGCTCTGCAGCTGTCGCGGCGTCCCCAGAAGCTGCACCAGCTGCTCCACCTAAAGTCAACTCTCGTGGCCGTACTATCAACCTTCCGCGCAAATATAAATAGTACAAATTGATCGCAAGCGTTACTTTATTACTCCACTAAAAGATCTCGTGATAATAGCTATTGTGGGTGGCTTAATAACCTCATCTTTGAAGTGGTGAGCATGTTGTTCGTGGATCGTTGCGCGACGTGGGTCGCTGCGCGCACGGGCACGGTATCGTAGCGTACCTTCGCAACCAAAAGATTCATAGACACCCATATCTCTTGCTTTAAGTTTAAGTTCATCAATATTCATCAAATACTACTTCAGCTGAAGCAGTCACAATGGTCGAGGTTCGCACCTACACAATCAAACCGACTCCTCTCATGCCCAACTCTCCCCACGTCCTCATACACTACCCTGGACTTCTACGCTCAAAAATCGAAAACCCATCCTTCACCTGCGCAGACCTGTACGACCTCTACGCAAGCAATGGCTGGGAATCACAATGGGTCGCGCGCTACGGTCCCACACAAACCTCCCACTATCACTCCGCAGCCCATGAAGCCATGACAGTGATATCTGGCGAAGGCGCAACACTCCGCTTCGGCGTCGCTGATACCTCCGACGACGAAGAAGAACACACACATGGCAATGGCCACGAACCAGGCGGTATCGAAGTCCAAGCCTCTAAGGGCGACGTTTTCATCTTGCCAGCCGGCGTAGCACACAAGACGTACGATCCAAAACCGGAATCACCAGGCCTCGCTTTCCATCAGTGCAAAGATGAGAATGGAGTCGTGATACGCGATGCGAAGAAGGCGCGCAAGTTTTTCGAGGGGATCGAAGTTGGCGAGCATTTCCAGATGATGGGGAGTTATCCTTTCGAGAACGACTGGGACTTTGCAGTTGGAGGGCAGCATCGCGGGAGAGAAAGGCAGGTTTGGAGCGTGCCGAAACCCGCAAAGGATCCTATACTCGGAAGCAGTTCAGAAGGTCTTGTCGGACTCTGGAAAGAAAACCCAGGGCTGAGCAAGCTGTGAGCCTATCCATCCAAACATAGAACAGAACAGAACAGAACAGAAGAACGCCCAACGTTCGTCTCATATCTCGATCCTCCCCTTTCCTCAACTCTCCGTATACCTGTCCGTTCAACGTATGAGCATAATGCTGCATGAATCATCTACCACGCGTTTCTCTCCGACTGTCCAGTCACTTAAAGCCGAGATGTCAGAATCTAACACTGCCCCGCTTGCGCCTTCTACGCGCGCGCCCGCTTCGGGCGAAAAAGTAAAGTGCTGTGAGTGTGTGGGAAGAAACATCATGCGAAACTGCAATGTGCCCAATGAGATTGTGATGAGCGGCCGCTGTTGCGCATATCCTGAGGCAGCAGAAGTAGCAGCATGGATCGGACTCTCATGTCAAGAAAAGAACAAGCTGGCATCCTCCTGTCGCATCGATCCATCTTGCACAGTCTTTCGATTCCTTGAGGACTGTCTCTCGCGATGGTGATGGAGGACGTTTTCTGCGGCGTTTACGTGCAGCGTTCAGCGTATGCGCACGGCTTTGCGCCTACAGACACGAATATTCTCCGCAAAACTTAAAAGTAAGATGGCAGGATAAGCGAGCAAATGAAACGATCTTTCCAGGACCCCGCTATTTCGTTTGCAGTCTAAGTTGATCCTAAACACGACAGTGGGGACGCTGAAACGACATCGCAACCCTTCGTTGAAGATTCCCGGAGGACATCGGTAGATATATCAAACATGGACATGTTTGATCTAGCCGTGCACTGCGTGAAGCTCATGCACTTGAGGCAGTTTGTCCGTCTGACCTGTGGCTGATTCGGGTCAGTAAGGTTGCATTTGTCCACCCGGGCGCGTCTGGAAGGTCCAAGGTTTGGGGGAGGAAGAGAGTATAAAGAGACGCCTGAGGGATACGGGTTCGATAGTGCAGTGCACAACTCATTTCATCTGCGGTTGTTTTTCTTTCTGCATAACTCTCTTCAGGCGTTTTGGCTTCTCTAAAATTATACCCACTTCCTACATCCCATTTATCCACTTTACGGATCAACATCCATCACTGTACCTTGGTATAACACACACATACCTTGCAACCGCCATCCAACGAAACCACAACACCAAAACCCATCGAAATGCAGCTCCCAAACATCATCACAACAACCATCGTCCTCACCTCAACAACCCTCGCCCTCGCCCTCCCGCAACCACAATCACACCCCAACTCCACCCCCCACCTCCCACACATTTACCCCCGCGCCATCGACCCCGCCCTCGTCCCCGACTTCGGCGTCAAACCAAACCAAAAGATCGCCAATTCGGCCGACTGCCAGGGCATAAACAACAGCCGCATCCCATGCCAATGCCCCCCGAATCGCCAGACCTTCATCACTAAATTGAACCAGTTCGTCGATGCGGGGAATGCGTTCGGCAGTCCTGTCAAGTTCCCGCAGGGCACAGATGCGGCGAGCCAGAAGACGAGGACGAATGCGTTGATTCTGACGTTGCAGAATTTGAATGGGAAGGGTGTGGGGTGTCCGTTGGTGAGCACGACGTTTGGGAGTCTGCCGCGGTGAGGGGATTCAGTTTTGTTGGGGGAGGGGAGGGGAAGGGGGTGTGCGTCTGGTACGCATTGAGGCGAGCGGTTGGGGGTTCTTTCTTGTAACTTTTTCTCTCTTTTTTTTGGGTTTGGGATGGGCATTCTTTGGTCCTCTTTTTTTATGTGCTTTCGTATAAATATGTTGTATACCTTTCTGTTTAAATTTAAACATTCTGCTTCATTTGAAAAATTCTCGGTTTCAATTTCTGCACGAGCTGTCAGTGAGTTTGGAACCGATGATCGTGACTCTTCTTCAAAGGCCTCTGATACGAGAACTGGGGCAGTAAGTGTGGTGATCGTGTACAAGCCTCGAAAACTGTGGGAAGCTCATTCTGGCTCCTGCCACATGACTGTACGTGCAAGTCCTGAAAAATTGAAAGGCACATGGGCATGATGAAAGCGTAAAGCTGCATATAGCCAGCATCAAAACGGGGAATTTGCTACTAGAAGGCTCGATTCGTTATTTATTATAACGGTCTTGTGGATGATCCCGAGGAGCCCGGTATCGATCGACCGTCTAGCAGGTAGCTTCCAGTGTCGAACTGGACGTCCATCCAGGATGCAGGCTTCGACTGCTCCTTCGACTCATTCTCTTCTTCCACCACTACAACTGGTTCTGATTTCTTCTCCGGAACCTGCGTCCCAGGCTGCCCGCTCACTGTAGCCAACGTCTCCGGCCCACTTGTCGTCCCCATAACACCCATCTCGACATCCCTCTCTTCACCCTCCAACTCAATCCGACTGGCGCGAAAACTAGTCCCAAATGCTTTTCCTTGGTTGAACGTAAGAGCAAAATTCTTCTCGCCATTCTTCTTCTTCTTCTTCGACTCCTCGCTTTCCGCTGTTCTACTCTTGACAAACGAAGGTTTGAAGGTGCGCGAGGGCCTCGAGAATTTGTTGAGGAAGGAGGTGATGTGTACATCGTGGAAGCGGAAGAATTTGGGCAGTACGAGACTGCTTGCAATCATGATACCAAGCATGATCTCGATGCAGGACCACATGCCGACCCAGATGATGGAGTAGGTGAGGTCAGGGTCGTCACCTTGGTTGCTTAGAACGACCATGTAATAGATGCGTATGAGGGCGGCTGCGCAGGCACTATCGATATGTCAGCAGGGGGAAGCGTAAAACAGGCTGGGAGGTGGCCTACGAGAAACCAGTGCAGAACAGCACAATAATCGCAGTCTTCTTCTGTGCTGCGATCCTCATCTTCCACACACTTCGCACGGGCAGTAGCAAAATGACCATATCCGAAACGATATTGAACAGCGCGGTGATGAGTACGAGACGGGCTTCGTTGTTGCACTTTCCCTTTTCGAGAACGTTCCAGATACTTGAGCGAGGCGTGCAGATAAAGAGTCCGGAGAAGAGGCCGCCGGTGTAAAAGCCAAACATGATGCCGATGAGGACGCGACTGCTCCACCACATGGCGGGATTGACCGTTTGGTTAGGAGCGAGCATATCCACGTATTGTAGGACGATGGCGGCCTTGACCAGAAACATCGAAACATTCCACATTGCTTCTGCCGTGTTAATCCACTGTTTGATATAAGTATATGCTTTGAAGCGTCCTGCAGGTTTACACTAACATAGTACATCGTGATGTAATCTCTGAGTATAACATTCCATTGATGTGATCCAGCGCCATTCTTGATCACGAGACCTCCTACTACTAGGGTCGCGATATAGAGGGGATAGCAGAGTAACAACAAGTCTAGTTTTCCGTTAGGTCGTTGCGCTAATGATGGTTGTGAGAAAAGCGTACAGTCTGGTGCATTGAACTTCCGCACCACTCGGGCTTTGGTGTATATCCGCAAGGCCAGGAATGCGGTACCAAGTATTCCCAGCACAGGTAGGAGAGTATAGTTGTATATCATGCCATCTGATTTACCGTCCAGTTTCGGTTCGATGCCGGCGGGTGGATAATACGCTGGGCCGTTGAGATCCGTGGGCTGATTCACGAGTTGCGCCATCCCATCAAGCCTCCAAAACCGTCAACTGAGTCGTGAAGTCGTCAAGTCGCTAACCTTGGATACCGTCCTTCAATTCTACGAAACAGAAACGAGAACAAGGGTCCTAATACATAACACACAAGGCGGCCCCCAACATGACGAAATTAAAGGGCTGCGACGAGGCCGCAAATATTTCTTGGTCCCCGAGGGCGGCATCGCCGCAATATCGTAGGTCAACGCTGACGCTCGGGGAGTACCAACAATGGTGGCTTGAGTATAGGGGCTGAGAGGGCACTCTTTTATGGAGCTAAGAGTTGTAGGAATGGAGGCTATTGGGTGAAGTAGACACCTTTCCCACGTGTCGTGGGGCTTGGGGCCTTGGCGAGACGTGCTTACTGCTATGAATAGGAAATTTGAGCAGTGAGTGTATTTTTTGGAAGGGATTCGGTATCTTGGATTACAGTAACTACCATGGTAGTGCTCATAAACATGTCGATATAGCGATTACATGCTTTAGTTAGGAAGCTGCGTAGCCATTTTCGCTGTAAAATAACGCCGGATAGGAGAGAGAAAGTCTATCGTCTGATATGATTGATGATCTGGACGAAAACATGCATGTTTGCCCGGGAGCGAGATGACGGCGCGAAGTGACGGGTGGGGCTTAGCGGGAGAAAGAGCCGCCTCGAAATCGGGCCATGTATGCACTCCAACGCTTCCTCCGCTCAACCTCAAGGTCATTACGGCGCTAACAGCAGTTTCTCTCCTATGTCGCCTTGTATCACGGAAAGCCGTTCGATATGTGTACCTGATTGAGTAAGGTTTTATTTGCCGATGTCCATCCAGAAGCCACCTCCAGCTTGGTATGTATGCACTTAGGCAGCACCCGCGCGCGACACTTCTCCGCATCATCTTTCTCGCTTTTCCGTTCAATGGACCCAATTGCTAAAAAGTCATCCTAGTTATGAATCGCAAGCACTGCACATTCTCGCGCTTTTGTACCTCTCGAGCTCTCGATTGTTTTCTGCCGTGTACCATCCCAAGTCTTCTGCGACGTGTCGGCAACGCCGGCAGGCTCGATTGGACTGACTCTGGCAAGCCATCAGTACACAAGGAATAGAAGGGGGAAAAGTAGGGTGATGGAGTCAATAGAGCGGTATAGGAGCGCGAGTGCTACAGAGGAGAGGATGTTGCCGGAGAGCTACGTTTTAGTGCGCTTGAGCTCATGCTCTTACGGTGCCATTGCGAATAGATATTGGACAACAGCGGGGTATTCCATGGAGCTGGCTGACAGGCAAAGTCATGGATGGTCTCATCCGGGGACTCCGGGAGAAGCTGAGGAGAGCATCGGCAGAAGACTGCATGCTCGCTCGCTGTAAAATTACAAAAGCACACTCTCACAGGGAAGGTGGTCTTGGAAATCAACACTACTGGCAGGGTGGATCTACTAGGGTAAGTCTTCCATTCTGCCTTTACCTTGGATACGTTCTACAGGGTATTTTGACCAAGTCTACCTCTTGAGACTTGACTATCGCAAGAGGCACGCTCTCGCGACTATGTGCCTCCAAAGCTCAATTGTTTGATCTGAGGGTGACTTCGTCTTGTTGCCACAAGTTTATCAAATGTTATTCCCGTTGGATGCTTCAGTTGTTATATGGTCGTCCCTGCCTTATGACTTCGGTCCTTCGCATATCATACTCAACAAGGAGTGTAGATACGGCAATGCATACGAGACAATGCACTCGTTCATAGACACGGAAAACGCGTGCTTGGAAACCTCTCAGCGCAAAACACATGTCGAAGAATGCTGCAACTGCGGTGATCTCCGCTGATCGCTGGAATGCAGGTGGACCGTTAGGCACGTGACACAAGATTGTACCCGGGTGTTCTACCCTACCTACATAAGCTAGCTGACGGGGTTCCGGGACACCCGGGGTTCCGGGACACTGCTCAGAAATCAACCCTCATCTCAACTCTCGTGATTTCTCAACACCCAGCCACCAAAAATGGACAACCGTGAAGCAGCTATACAAGCAGCTATTAGAGATCTCAATGCTGGTGTTTTTTCCAGTTAAAGAGCTGCAGCGAAGGCGTACAACATCCCTCGATCCACATTCTCTGCGTATCTGCACGGCAGACAGAGCAGCTAAACCAGCCACGTATACTAACAGAGATTAACTCCACAACAAGAGGAGTTTCTCGTACGATGGATCCTTGAAGAAGACGCACGCGCTTTTCCTCCCTCCTACGCGCGCGCGCGAGAAATGGCGAATTAAATCCTAAGGATGAATGGGGACAACAATCCTGTGGGCAAGCATTGGATATCCTGCTTTCTAAAGCGCAACCCACGCGTCGCATCTATTGTGGGTAGGAAGATAGAGGCTGCGCGGGCTGAGGGAGCAACACAAGAGCAGATACGCGAGTTTCTTCAGCTCTACGAGAGGCTTCGCGTAGAGCTAGGTATACAGGCTAAGGATACGTGGAATATAGATGAGACTAGGAAGGCTATGGGGGTATGTGTAAACACAAGAGTCCTTGCAGACAGCCGTAAGAGCAAGGCTTACAAGCAGTTACCAGAGAATCGCGAGTGGGCATCAATAATCGAGTGCGTATCAGCTACAGGGAAGAAACTGCGCTGCGCAGTAATATTCAAGGGCCAGAGCCTGCAGACTACTTAGTTTCCTGCGGCAGTTCCAGACTGGCTTTACGCAACCTCATAGAACGGCTGGACATCCAATGCAATAGGGACTAAGTGGCTGCAGCATGTATTTCTACCTGATATAGCTCCCTCACGTGATCGTTAGAGGATGTTGATTTTAGATGGTTATGGTAGCCACATTAGCCTAGAATTCCTATGGCTCTGCAAGCAGAATAGAGTCTAGCTTCTATTCCTACCTCCTTATTCCTTGCACGTCCTGCAGCCTCTAGATCTCTTGGTTTTCTTAGTAGTAAAGAGATTCTATTAAAATCAGATCCAGGAACTATCGCACCTTAATGACGCAGCACCTATTAAAAAGGAACGCTTTATTACGGCCTACCACACAGCTAGAGAGAAAGCAATTACTAAGAGAGTTATACGAGCTAGATAGGCTACTGCAGGCATCTGTCCATTGAATATCGCTTAGGTAGTTAACTCCTCTTAAGTAGCTTAGAGGCCTGTTACACCACCTCGTCAGAAACAACCTCAACCTGCTAAGAGCTATCTCTCTACCCCCCACGGCCCTCATGATCTCTTTATAGCTTAGAGAGAGCTCCATAAGAAAGAGAGGATAGGTTGCACGGTTCACCAGCTCTTTAACAAAGCAGGCAAGGCAATTGCACTTGCAAACGTACGATTAGCAGAGCTTAAAGCAGAGAACAAAAGACTTTATAGTTAACTTGAGGCTCTTAAGCCTCAGCAGCCATAGAAAAGAATTTAAATAGACCTAAATTAACGCTTTACAGATATAGGTACAATCATGGTAGCAAAACAGGCAGCAGATCTTTTAGCGTTACAAAATAACGACAAAGCAGCAGAAAAAGAAGTAGAGAGAGCAGCAACTAAAGCAGCAGCTAAAACTCTTTAATCCATGTGTACAGAGTAGTAATTATAACTAGGTTAAGGCAATTACATTGATTTTCTAAGGGGTGGCTAATTTCTGAGCAGTGTCCTAGAACCCTAGGTGTCCTGGAACCCCGTCAGCTAGCTTATACATTACCTAATGCATGCGTTATATGGCTCTACTATGCCTATGTACATCAAGCCTACTGTAAAGACTGTGTATTACCCCCTAGGCTTTTAACTAAATCAGTTGTTTTGAGACGGCTCAGGGACTAGGGGAAATAGAGAGCCTAGGGGTAATTCCTAGGGGGGCTTATTTAGATAACTAGATTTAACTATTTTAGTTAGCAGCCCTTAGTAATATAAAAAATCTACTATCTAGCAGAGCTTAAGCTTAAACACACCTATAGTATATTAATTAAAATCATTACTTTTTATCTATTATTTATCTCTAAATAAGCTTTTTATTATTATTATTAAAGGGTAAGACTCTTTAGAGGCCTTTAGGTCTTATAGAGCTTACTCTCTAGCATTAAACGCTACTACCTAAATTACGCCTATAGCTTCCTCTATATATACCTACTAGCTAACTTAATACTAGTAGTGTTAATCTATTAAATAGCTCTTTTATAAAGCTAGAGCTAAAAACCTAAATAACCTCTACTAATATTATATTATAAATAAGGTTACTATAGTAGCTATAGGACTACATCTATAATATATTTTAAGTAACTAAAAAGCGCTAGCTTAACTTATATCTATAACTTAATTTAACTACTAAAGACTTAGCAATGTATAATAAATAATTCTCTTATATATATAAGAATAAGTTAGCTATAGTTCTACCTAACTATAGATACTTTTATTTATATACTTAATAGGCGTTAGTACGTTTAAGTTTACTTTTAAGCTTAAAAATATACTAGTTCTAAAGCTTAAATTAATAGACTATCTAATTAGTACCTTTAATAAGTATACGTAGGTTATCTTTAGCTATTATTAGTATCTTAGTAAGAGACCTAATTACTAAGATAGATTAAGAATTAATTTTATAAGTATTATTTAGTATTCTTAATTACTATAGCTCTATAGGTATAGTAGGGTTAGGTAGGGTAAGTAGCTAAGAAGGAAGCTTATTAAGTACCTATTAAGGATTAAATAGAACTAAGCTAGTTTCTCTAAATAATCCTTAGATATTCTTCTCTAAGAAAACGTATTAAAACGCGTCTTTAAAGGTTAATAAGAAGGTAATTTTATTAATATAGAATATATAATAACGTAAAGCACTACTAAGATAGCTAAACTACTAAAATAGCTAAAATCGCTTAGCAACACCAATACTATACTTATCGCGAAATGCCTTAAATAATAAATACGATACGCGTTTAATAAAAAGATAGAATTAAGCTTACCCTTTAAGCTTACTATTTAGGCTAATTTAAACGCCTCTAACACGCTGCTAAGGCTTATAATATTTATTATTAGAGCCTCTCTAACTGCCTTTATAGAATTACCTTTTACTTAGAAATAGTACTAAACTGTTTAAAACTATCTTTAACTAAAGAGGAGATAATTATCTAGTATATCCTTAACCTTAATTCGCGAGGATTTCCGCCCTAGTTGCGTAAGGTAGCTAATATAGCTAATAAACTACTAGCTGCGCGGGGTAGTAAGCTAGTAGGCAAGAACTAAGTAAAATAGTTTATAAACTATTTAGAATAGTTATAAATAGTTTAGAACTATTTAAAGGACTATTGAAGGGTACTATAGGAAGATCCTAAGGTAATTAGCATGTAGTTTAAGCTTATGCAGGATACTAAAGCAAAGTACAGTATATATAATAATAATATATATAACTTTAATAAGTCTAGCTTTTAGATAGGTGTTATTAGCTCTATAAAAGTAGTTACTAGCTTAGAGAAGTAAAAAAGGCCTACAATAGTTTAGCTAAGTAATAAGGAGTAGGTAATAGATATCTAGAGTATATATTTAAATAGTATATTTACCCTGCTATTTATTATATATAGAAGATATATCTATATCTCTTTATAGTACTAGGAAGCTAATATACTACGTAATTAAAAGCTCTTAGTCTTAGAGAATAAATAGATGACTAATAAGCTTAGTCTTACGTAGTTAAAGTACTTTAACACGTATATAAAAGTAAGAACTATTAACATCTATTAGTTGCTAATTTTAGATAGCTACAAAAGCTACCTAAATTAAGATTTTAAGGATTATTATTATAATAATAAGATCTTTACGCTCTATATACTACTATACTTATTACACATCCTCTAGCGGCTTAATATAGTGTTATTCTTGCTGCTTAAATATAAGTACTCTAAGATTATTTAGGGCTTAGCGTAATAGCGTGTTTTTTATATTAATATGGAAGCGTTCCTACTAGCCTTTAAAGACGCGTTTTTAAGCGTGTTTATAGTTTAGAACTATTAAAAGGCCTTTAAGATAATAGAGCTAGTCCCTTTAAACATG
>ML977001.1:95881-120646 GCA_010015675.1 Byssothecium circinans | reverse complement strand
GGTTCGGTGGTGTGCGCGGTTCGGTGGTGTGCGCGGTTCGGTGGTGCTTTACGTTATACCTACTTTAAAAAGGTAAAATAACTAATATCTAGAAGCTAAAGGATATATAATAAATAAGCTAGTATATAGAGTATAATAATATTATTCTCTTTATAGTATTAAATAAATTTATTTAATTAGTAGCTCTTATAGCTATCTATAATAAGTAATTAATACTACCCTACTATATAAGCCTTTATATGCGCATTAAAGTATTTTAACTATATATATCTAATATTATTATTTATCTAGCTATTTATAGAGATATTAAATTACTAATCCTTAGGTATATCTTATCCCTTATACTACCTAGATAGGTAAACTTTACCTTTATAAATAAGAAATAGTAAAAGAATAAAACTAGTTATACTAATACTTTATATATTAGTTACTTACTCCTAATTACTTATATACTAAGTAAAAGGCTTCCTCTACTTCTTATTACCTAATACTACTTTAGATAAGGTAGTAATACCTATCTAAAATCTAGCTTTATTAAAGTTATATATATCCTTATCTAGGATACTATACTTTATCTTTATATTTTTAATAAGCTTAAACTAACTTATAATAATATTAGGATTCTTTTACTTAAATCTCTATTAGTCCTTTAATTAACTAAACTAAGTCTTTAGCTTAGGTATATGCTTAATAAAGTAGTATATTTAGTATTTATCTATCTTTACTCTACCCTACGTTATTAATAGTATATTAGCTATACGCTTAATATCTAAGATTAAGGGTAAATATCTACATAAGTTAAAGTTAAGGATATAGTTAGTAATTAATTTCTCTTTACTCTAGGTAAGCTTTATAAAGTTAGGGGTAGTATTAGTATAGAGAAGCATTCCTTTAAGATAGTACTATAAAGTATAAGTAGAGATATTATAGGTTTATATAACAGCTTTAGCGCTCTAGAACTAGCCTAGCTTTAGAGCTTAAAGGGTAATACTTAATTATCTCTTACGCTTAAGTACGTTAGTGTTATATTATAGTGGTATAATAATTAAATATTAAGGTATATAAGTTGCTAAGTAATTATACGCAACTTAGTAGGGTGCGTAATTTAGTAGTAAAATATATTATTATTAAGTAGCTTATAAGGTGCTTAAAAGCTTAATAAATAGTTATACTAGTATCTAAAATACGCGTTACTAAAGAAGTAATTAGTTAAGGAGTTTTATAGGTAGTATAGCTTAGGTAGGTTAGTTAACTTACTATAGTTCTATTAATATACTTACTATATATATAAAAAGCTCTACCTTATAAGGGTAAATAAAGTTAATAGTTAACTATAATATAAAGGCTTTACCTTCTCCTATAGCTAGTTTTAAGGTATATAACATTAGTAGAAAATCACCCTATAGTAGGTAATAAAGAATATATAAAAGCACCCTAATAACTTTTATAAGAAAGTTATTAGCTAGCTCTAATTTAATAGGTATAATAGTTAACTCCTACTAAGTAAGATACTCTAAGATATTAGCTAATTTAAGCTCTATAATATTACTAATACTAACTAGACACCCTTATAGTTTAACTTTCTAGGTAAGCGTATATAGTATAAGAAAGGTATAAAGACTATTTTTATTAAGTAATCTAGATAAAGTAATTAGGACTTTTACTAGTATATAGTATAGCTTATAGTATTTATAGATAGTATTCTAAAGTATAAGCCTCTTATTATTTTCTATAGAGCTATTAATAGTAGGTAGAGTTATAAGTATAAAAAGGCTTAATTTAATAAGCGCGTCTAAGTAGAGTAGAATCTAAAGGTATAGGCTAATAAAAATATAATACTAAGGTAGTTAAGAGTAAGTATATAAAGGTAATATTAATTACTTAGTTACTAGTAACTATACTAAACTATTACTAATAGTTTAGTATAGTTCTAACTACCTACTACTTCTTCTCTATACTATATACTTACTAATACCTACTATATTAGGGTAACTAGAAATTTTCTAAGAGTACTCTATACTCTAAAAATACCTCTTAACTACTTATATTTAACACCTTTACGCTCTAAAAAACTATGCAGGTTATAGAGCAAATCTAGCATCTAAAGATAGTAGCTTCCTTTATACCTAGTAGCTATATAGGCTTTATAGGCCTTTAATATCTCTATTAATAAGCTCTTTAAGGACTATATTAAAGAGTCTTTTAAAAAGTATCTTAATATAGCACTACTAAAGTAATAGATAGTAAATAAGTAGCCTATTACTAAGTAGCATATATAAGTAATATATTAGATTACTAATATATAGTAATAGCTATATAACTACTATACTAATACTATTTATAAGACTTTTTATAAAGTAAGGCTCTTACTACCTATTAATAGTAGCTATAACTATAAGATATTAATTAAAAATCTCCTTAATATTAAAATTAGTAACTAGTAGTTACTCTTATATACTAAATCTAGCGTATATAGTAATAATTTTTATAACCTCTCTAGCTTTCTCTTATAGGTAGATACTAAAGCGGCTACACTACTGAAGCGGCTACTTTTCCTTAGCAATACTATTGCTACACTTACCACGAAATACCTTAACTAATAAACGCAATACTTATTTAATAAGAAGGTAGGATTAAGCTTGCCCTTTAAGCTTACTAATTAGGCTAATTTACAAGCCTCCGACGCGCTGCTAAGGCTTTTAACGTTTGTTATTAGAGACTCTCTATATACTTTAATAGAACTGCCTTTTAACTAATAACAGTACTAAACTATTTAAAACTGTCCTTAACTAAAGAGGGCACGCTTGTCTAATACATCCTTAACCTTAATTCGCGAGGATTCGCGCCTATATTAGGCGAAGTGTTAGATATAGCAAATAAACTACTACGCAAGTAAGGTAGTAAGTAAGTAGGCATTAACTAGGTAGCATAGTTTATAGACTATTTAGAATAGTTACATATAGTTTAGAACTATTTAAAGGACTATTAAAGGGCACTATAGGAAGATCCTAAGGTAGTTAGCGTGTAGTTTAAGCTTATATAGGATACTAAAGTAAAGTATAGTATACACAATAATAATATATATAACTTTAATAAGTCTAGCTTTTAGATAGGTATTATTAGCTCTATAAAAGTAGTTACTAGCTTAAAAAAGCAAGAAAAGCCTACAACAGTTCAGCTAGGCGATAAAGAGTAGGTGATAGATATCTAGAGTATATATTTAAATAGTATATTCACCCTACTATTTATTATATAGAAAGGATATATTTATATCTCTTTATAGTACTAGGAAGCTAATATACTACGTAATTAAAAGCTCTTAGTCTTAGAGAATAAATAGATGACTAATAAGCTTAGTCTAACGTAGTTAAAGTACTTTAACACATATATAAAAGTAAGAACTATTAACATCTATTAGTTGCTAATTTTAGATAGCTATAAAAGCTATCTAAATTAAGATTTTAAGGATTATTATTATAATAATAAGATCTTTACGCTCTATATACTACTATACTTGTCACACATCCTCTAGCTACTTAATATAGTATTATTCTTGCCGCTTAAGCGTAAGTACTCTAAGATTATTTAGGGCTTAGCGTAATAGCGTGTTTTTTATATTAATAAGGAAACGTTCCTACTAGCCTTTAAAGACGCGTTTTTAAGCGTATTTATAGTTTAAAACTATTAAAGGGCCTTTAAGATAATAAGGCTAGTCCCTCTAAACGCGTAGGTAGTACTTAATTACCTTAATATATATATACGTACCCTACTAGGACTCCTACTACTAGAGACGCTATAGCTATTAAGGACTCTAAGTAATATACGCGAATTTAGCTTATAGTTAAAGTTTGTACGTAATTCTATTACTTAGTTACTACAAATGGCGCAGGATAGGCTTTTACAGCTTATTAAAGGTGCTAAGTTAGTGCTGCATTATACTACGCTTATAAAGTCGCGTATTAAAGAGCTTAAATAGTAACTTACAGTTATAACTAAGTATAAAATACGTAAATATAAGTATATTTAGAAGGGTAGTACTATAAAGTATAGTCCTATAGTAGACTAGAATAGTTCTAAACTATTAGGAATAGTTTAGAACTATAAAAGGGCAAGGGTAGAGGGTAAAGGTAAGGTGCAATAATTATAATAACTAGGTATTTAGCGCTGTAGCAACTGCGGTAAGACTAGGTATAATATAAGAACTTATTAAGCTAATAAAGAGGGTTCTTCTAAGTTAGAGGCTAGTACTTAGTATATATTTTTAGATAGTAATACAGATAATAATGATAATACAGTTAAGTAAGTTAGTGTTACCAAGGAAAAGTGGCTGCTTTAGTAGTGTAGCCGCTTCGGTAGTAGAATACGTTAGTACTATAGTAAATAAATAACTTCTTTATAAAAGAAAATATAGGCCTATTTAAGAATAATAATAAAAGTGTAATAAAGGATATATTAGATACCTCTAAGCTATCTTCTAGCCCTTATAGCGTAGAAGAGACTACTAAGAGGACTACCTATTATAACTTTATAATAAAAATTAATAGGCTTTATATTAATAGTCTTTATATTAATAGTTTTTAATATACTATTAAACCCTCTAAAATATAAAACTACTACTTTCTCTATATAAAAACGCCCTTCTAGCATCTCTAGTAGTCTTAGCCGTGGCCTTAGCTAAGCCCTACCTAGACTAGGGCTATAACTAAAACACTAATTTGTTAATCCTACGCTCGCTAGGGACTAGGGGTAATACCAAGCCTGGGGGTAATTCCCGGGGGGGGGGGGGGGGCAATACACAGTCTTTACGGTATATCGTTAAAATGACAAATTCAATCAGGTCTAGGCTTCACACTGTGTCACCGTCTTCATAAAGCAGGCACACCCGTGATGTTCTCTCCACGACCGAGGTCGATCCCTCCTAAAGTGGACTCTCCCCCACGCTTTCATCATCTCAACCTTTTTTTCCATCACTTCAACACCACACACAACGGCCTCCATACCTGGGTCAAGATGGTGCTACGAAACATAGCGATGATGCTACGAGATAATGTACCAACCTCTCGATACTGCTCTGTCCCTACAGAGCCTCTTCTCCGCGATACTCGGCCCCTGCTGCCGCACTCAATAATGTTCCTTGGTTTTTATTATCCGCCAACAGGTTGTACCCACACCTCCAAGGTATTGCCTGCCAGCTAATGACCATGGAACAGCTGCCCAACTCAGAGAAGGACCCATGACACGGAGAAATTATGAGGACAATCGATTCTGGAGATACAGCTAACCGGCCCTCGTTCCTCCATACACACGTCGTCACTTGTGCTGGAAGCACGCCGGTCGCTTCTGCAAGAATGCTGCAATGCCCTCCTCACAGTCCGCAAGCGAGAAGCTGCTATAATATAGCGCCCGTTCAATATCCAACCCCGCCTCAAGCGTGGTGGTCTCGGCTTTCATGTGTCAGACCCCGGAGCCGATCCCCCATGTGATATGGAAACAACTTACCTGCTTTGATGGCCTGTTTCGCCAATTGGATCGCCGGCGCTGAGAAGTTAGCGGTGACTTCTGCCATCTTAAGCGCCTCCTCGACGACATCTTGATTCACAGGCACGAGCTTGTTAACGATCCCAACCCGTTCCAGCTCCGTCGCGGTCGTTGGCGAGCCGGTTAAAACAAGCTCCATGGCCTAATGAGTTAGCCCTTTGTTGTCAAAGCAATCAATACCACGACTTGGTGTCTAGACTTTGCCAAGCACCTACCTTCTGTTTCCCCACGGCCTTGGTGAGCCGTTGAGTGCCTCCGGCTCCTGGAATGGTTCCAAGTTTGATTTCGGGGAGCCCAAACAGTGCATCTTCAGCAGCAAAGATCATATCGCACTGGAAAACGGTCGCTTAGCAGCTACGCGCAGATATGACGTGAGTCTGGGAGATGGTTGGTACCATACGCACCATGAGCGCAACCTCAAAACCACCGCCAAGCTGTTGGATAGTGTCAGCTCCAGAGAAATCTACTCTCCGTTGTTTTCGGCTTCAAGCCGAGATGTGAAACAGAACTCACCGCAAAGCCTCGTACCGCCGCAATTATCGGCTTCCTAATGGATGAGAAGGCGTTTTCAAGGTCTTTCAACCAGCCTCTTTGGAAGGCTTCTGCTGTGGATATTTTCGCCAATTCACTCAAATCGGCGCCCGCTTCAGCCTGATCAGCGCCATTTAACACAGCTCGTGGGGGTTGACTTGCCACAAAACGGAGAATGGCCAACGCTGGTGAGAAGAACCGTTCTCACAGTGCTATCACGATCGACCTGACGTAGAACCCTGGTCAATTCGTCTATCAAACGTTGCGACAGTGCATTGCGTTTAAGCGGCCTGTTGAGCTCGATCACAGCCACACCCGCATTCCTGATCGACAGCAGTGCGCATGGAAGCTCGGTGGTATCCGAATTCATGTTCGACAGCCCTGAAGGAGTGGTCGATAGCGATAACGAGTGTTTGTGGAAGCCACCTGTTCATTATCGGGCTGTCCGCCTCTTATACACAGCGGCGTACACCTTGCAATGGACTCGCCGAACCAAGGGGTGGGTCTGTGCAACCTGGTCCATGCCTCTTCGTCCTACCGCCGGGCATGTTCGCCTAGTCGCCTTCGGTCAAGAACAAGACAAGTTACGAATACACCCCACATGTTGGCCGGATGATCATATTCCGTGTGCGTGCATCACACCCACTTTTCATTATGTACAGTCGGCGACTACAATTTGGAAGCATCAGAGCAAGCCACCACGATCTGATAAGATGCAGACTGCTCGTGGGGCTCTGCTGCCTCATTGGTGTTCAATGTGCGGGGGTGAGCCGCAACCGGCAGCTAGCTATGCGTGTTGCCTATAAACCCATGCATGCATGCTGATCCCTATGCAGGGTGCCTGGTATCTCTCCTACACTACAGTAGAGGGCCCGTGATAAGGATACTCCGACTATTGGTGAAAAATATCGGTATGGCAGTGCTATTCTAGTACAGGTTCGATTAGTAATCAGCCGACCTCCAATGTTTGAAGGAAAAGTGAAAAAAACGGGGCTTGTTACCCTTATTTTCTTTAAATACGAGGGTGAACCCACCCTAATTAGTCAAATATATGACACATGTATAACGATATGTATAAGGGATAATAGTATTTTATTAGTAGCGGGTAGTTATCCTTCCACCATACAAAAACCCATACTAATTGGATCAATTATCGGTATACTGGGGATATCCTTGCCCAGGTGACATCCTTATCACGGGCCCTCTACTGTATAATCCGTCCATTGACCACACTAATCTGTCTATTTCTCGAATTTCAAAGCGTCTTGTCAGCGGAGAGCAGGAGGGCTGATTCACCTGCACCCGGTCCAATACGAGCCAGCTTGGAATGTTTAATATAAGGCGCATCCATGCCTAGGAAACAGATTAACCTGGTAATCTGGCCCTCAGATCATTTCGATGACGCTCGGCTTTCACGCGCTTTGTCCACGGCTCAACTACCACGTCTGGCAGGACCGAAAGCCACGCTGCAATTGCGCTACGCTCGATGCTTAGCACGATATTCTCTCAAGGATATAAGACGGGATGGGCCCGATTGGCATGGAAACATTAGCCTTACTCGTCTAGGAGGTTGAGTTGCTTCTCTTCGCTTTGCTTCCAAGTTGACTATGGATTCAACCACCTTTCAAAGCCTTGATGGGCTACCACAGGAACATCAAGCTCTCATTTCTCGCTTTGGACGCGGACCCAGGGTTGCAGTGCCCTATCCTACAGTTCATCAAGCGTTTCAACACGCTGCAGACGCCCACCCTTCAGCGGCTGCGGCAAAACATGAAAACAGAACCATCACATATGGTGAACTGGATCATGCTGCAAACAAACTCGCGAACCACCTCATCGAAATTGGGCTACAGCCGAAGCAGCAAGTATGCCTCGTGGTCCAAAGGTCGATTGAGATGCTCGTGGGTATCTTCGCCATTTTGAAAGTACGCATAACTTCTCTTGCAAACCGCCCGGAACGTTGCACAAGCGGCTTTAAGTCGAATAAACCCCAAAACGCCATGCATTGAGTATTCTTTGGGAGAGCTTTGCTGACTCTATACTCACAATTTTAGGCCGGATGTCAATACGTACCAATTGACGGCGGTGTTTCGTCAGATCATGCGTTGCAACACATCTTGAAAGACACCGACTCACAGTTCGTGCTCTGTCTTCCTAAGTTTCAGGAAAGGATCAAGAGATTTGCCGAAAAAGAGATTGTGATTGTGCCACTAGGCGTTGATGTGGAGGTCTCTGCTTCGAAGAATAGACCGAACATCCCGGTGTCGTCATCTGATGGGATATATGTGATTTATACTTCTGGTATGTCCTTATTCTTCTTGCTCGCCTTTATACGCTGACTATGATATAGGCAGTACAGGAAAACCGAAGGGAGTTGATGTATCACATGGAAGCGTGACGAACGCATTACTACTCCAGCCTGCCAATCTCGGGATTTGCTATGGAACGAAGGTTGGTCAGCTACTTAATGTTGCATTCGACATGGGTAAGTCGATCTCCGCAACTTGCTGCCTACGTTTTACTCACGTTACCTCAGGTGCTTGGGAAATTCTGGCGACGCTCATGAACGGTGGCACACTATACATCAGAGGTTCATCCTGGGTAGAGACGTTGAGCAAGGTTTGTCATCATATGGTTGTTGTTGATGTGCGATCGATCTGACTTGGCATATAGATTGACGTGTTTATCTCGACGCCTTCCATCCTGTCAAAGTACCGTCGCAATCAATTCCCCAACATCAAAACCTTGGTCACGGGCGGCGAACCATGTCCACAAAGGTCAGTCCACGAGTCCTCCCTAATATAAGTCAAAGTCGTAATACACTCCAACTGTGCTCATTAGGAGAACAATGCTAAGACTGTACGAATTCATACTAACTATCCATCAGTCTTGCGGATGAATGGGCCGATGGCACCTTCTATTATAACGTCTGTGGTCCGACCGAAATCTCCATTCTCAACTCCGCACATCATCACTCTCCAGGACAGCCTCTCACCATTGGAAAACCGCTTGCCAACACAACAGTTTACATCCTAGATGAGAACGAGAATCCGGTTTCTATGGGCGAGAAGGGCTTCATGTGGGTCGGCGGCGCAGGTGTTTCACGTGGCTACATTAATCTCCCGGAGCTCACTGCGCAACGGTATAAACTCGACAAGTTCCTCAATAATGGTTCGATGATGTTCAATACAGGCGATATCGTCCGTTGGCGCGAAGCGGGGTCCTTGGAAACCTGCGGAAGAGGGGATGATCAAGTTAAGATCAAGGTTCGTGCAAAGTTTTGCTGCATTGTTGTTAGACTCGTACTAATGGATGTAGGGATTCCGAGTCGAACTCGATGGTATCACTGCTGTTGTCGAAAAGTTCCCAGATATCGTCCGAGCTTGCGCGTTTCTGGTCAACGGGTCGTTACACGGATTCTACACCACTCTTGCACTTGTTGATGAGCATGACCTCGATGTTTTCGTACGACAACACCTCCCGTACTACTCCGTCCCTGAGAAATGGGTCTACGTCACCACTATCCCACTCACGCCCAACGGAAAAGTCGATAAAAAACATTTGACTGCTCTGGCTCTTGGTGCATCTACCTTACCGACCAAACCTACTCCAGCCTTGACCCCCAAGGATCTCTATCGTCCAGCCAAGATCAACACCAGGGTAGCACAAGACCCCGAAAAAGCGGATTCGGCCATCGGAAGAAGTCCTAGTCCAATAGCTATCTCGCGCGATCTATCGACCTTCAACGTTTCCTCGTCCAGCATCTCAGAAGACCTGCCCGTGAGCTTACCGGCCAAGAACGGCATGCATGGCCAACGATGGCTTCGACATAAGGCTTTCATTCTGTATCGCCGGTTCTTTTCCATTATTGCCTTGACAAACGTGGCTGTTGCATGCTACATCCTTTGGAGACGATATAGGCTTAATCGCTATATAATGGCCGACATCGCGACCGCTACGGCAACGAACCTGTGTGTGGCTATCCTGATGCGATCGGAACCTGTCATCATTTTCCTCTTCACAACTGCTTGTTCCGTCCCAACATCCTGGCCACTCGCGATTCGGCGCCACTGCGCAAGGATCTTCCACATTGGTGGCATTCACTCTGGCTGTGCCATTGCTGCTGTTATGTGGTTCACCATTTTCACCATTTCCACAAGCTTGGAGTTTACGAAACCTCCGGCTGTTCGCTGCGTCAGTCTCACTGGGGCTGTTCTGACGTACCTCATCTGGCCGATTCTTGTCGCCATCGCATCGCTCTCGCACCCTCTTATTCGAATCAAGTACCACGACCTATGGGAATTTACGCATAGATTTGGCGGCTGGACTGCACTCATACTCCTCTGGTGCCAATCATTTGTTGTTGCAAAGGATCTCGCTTCAGACGTCCCTCCAACACAAGCCTGGCTTCAGTCTCCGCCCATCTGGCTCCTCACCGTTGCTACCGCTGCGATTATCTTCCCTTGGCTCTTCCTCCGCAAAGTTTCCGTCCGATCAGAAGTTCTCTCATCCCATGCCATCCGCCTTTGGTTTGATTACACTACACCTGGTGTTGGTACCTCCGTTCGACTCGCCGAGCGCCCTCTTATGGACTGGCATGGCTTCGCCACAATAACCAACCCTCCCGGGCAAAAAGGTTTCTCTTTGGTGGTCAGTGCAGCTGGAGATTTTACTAAAAGAACCCTCTCCCGCGCACCTTCACACATCTACGTTCGTGGTATTCCTGCTTGCGGTGTTCTTCGAATAGCGACTCTCTTCAAATCGGTCGTGCTCGTCGCAACCGGATCGGGCATTGGCCCTTGTCTGGCTGTCATCATTGCCAAGAAGACGCCCTGTCGTATTCTCTGGACGGCACCGAATCCCGAGCAAACGTTCGGAAAGGAGATTGTGGATACTGTGTTAGAAACGGACCCCAGAGCCGTCATTCACAACACCAGGACCCAGGGAAAGCCGGACATGCCGCTCATGGCATATAGGCTCTGGAAAGAATCGGGAGCTGAGGCTGTGTGTGTCATCAGCAACAAGAAGTTCACGTCGAGTATTGTGTATGCGATGGAGAGTAGGGGAATCCCGGCTTACGGGGCGATCTTTGACTCGTAGAGTGGGATTGTGGGATTTGTGTGTCGCCTGATGATTTGATGCTGGACAAGATCTATGGGCAATTTGAAAGACTTGTTGGTGTTATTGCTGTGGATTATTACGGCCGCTTTCACATTTGCTTGGTGAAATAGACTCTCATTCTTAACTGGACTCATTCTAAACTAATCATACTTGATCTCGTCATCGAAACCATTGACATTGCTTATAGTACCGCCCGAAACTTTTCCGTCTCCTTCGCCGGTACGATGTCAAGACCCTTCAGACTGCCCTCCTCCCTCCACTGCCCTATCAACTTCAAGAAAGAAACCGTTCCCTCACTCCACACCGCCCCTCTCGCGTTCTTTCTCTTCTCCGCCTCATCCGTCACGTCACTCCCATCCCCATAACCGTTGAAGTACCCCGGCGTACACCCGGCCACACTCGCATAAAACGGCGCCCTCTTCGCCACCTCCTCCGAGTGCTTTTCCTCCACCTCCCGTGTAGCTTCCACAATTGCCCGTTTTCCATTCCCGACGCGTTTCTCGGCGGAGGCGATCATGTATGTTACGTGGTTAGCGATTAGATTCAGCATCATGATATTGTTGCCTGTTACAGTTGCTTGGCTCGCGCCGGAGAAGAAGAGGTTAGGGAACCCATTAGTGAGGTATCCGTGCAGAGTAGAGGCGCCAAGAGTGGACCATTTCTCCTCGAGCGATCTACCATTACGACCAGTGACTACTGTATTTGTTCGTAGTGCTGGACTGCCTACGCGACCGACTTGGAAGCCTGTGCTGAAGATTATGATATCGACTTCATATCTGCAAATTTGGATGGAAAGTTAGCAAAGCTCGCTCAGGGGGACTTCAGTACCTTTCTTCTTGGGACAAAAAACGTGAAACTTACTCTTGATCGCCTACTACGAGGCCTTTTCTTGTCGCCCTTGAGGGACCCTTGCCATCCGTGTCGACGAGATGAACATTCGGCTCGTTGAAGAGTGGAAGATAAGTATCGCTGAATGTCGGCCGCTTGCACCAAGTAGGATACCACGGCTTCAGCTTCTCCGCCGTCTTTGGGTCTTTATCTTCCCGATCTATTCGAGCGCGAACAGCTTCCATATGCGGCAAATCCAAAGCATGAAAAGCGGTCACATGCCTCTCCAAACTCTCCGGAGAAGCATCAACAATACCATGAGAAGGCGAGCCCATCATGCAGAGTACGCCGGCATATCCGTCCAGCCATCCTCCACGAGATTCTTCTGTCCCGGCTTCGCGGAGTTGGTGAGATAACTATTCCAATTGAGCTGCCGCTCTAACTGCCATCCCTTTCTATATGCAACGTCGACGTTGAAAGTTTCCCTATTAGTGACTTTTTGGTTCCGCGGCTTGACGTAGGCGGGCGTTCTCTGGATGACGAAGAGCTCCTTTGCGTATTTCCCAACTTCGGGGATCACGCCGATGGCGGTTGCTGCTGTTCCTACCACTGCGACTCGCTTATCGCGGAGTTTGCTGAGTGTTTGATCCTCTTGCGAACCACCGGTGATGTCGTAGTTCCAGCGCGCCGTGTGGAACATGCCGCCTTCGAATGTATGCAGGTCTGGTATCCTAGGGACTTTCGGGCGCGTCAGCACGCCTGCGGCTAGATATACATACTGCGCGCGGATTTGGTGTTCGATTGGGGGGATTCCGGGGCCTCTTCCTTCGGTGAACTGGATGGTCCAGAGTTCGGAGTCGTCGTCCCAGGATACGGTTTTTACGGTGGTGTGGAAGAGTGCTTTGTCGGTGAGGTTCCATTTTGAGGCGATGCGTTCGGCGTGTTGGCGGATTTCGGCACCGGTTGAGTATTTGAGTTTGGGGATGTAGCCGGTTTCTTCGAGGAGAGGGAGGTACATGTATGATTCGAGATCGCAGTGGAGACCGGGATATCTTGGAAGAAAAGTGACGATGTCAGCTGATCTACGCAACTGTACACATGAGTGAACTTACCTATTTCAGTACCATGTCCCACCAACCCCCCCGGCGGCGTCTACCAAACGTATATCGTCGGCAGTGGCGACACCGGATTCAATCAAGCGGATCGAGAAGAGGAGTCCACCGAAACCTGCACCGAGGACAAAAGCTTTGTACACGGCGTTGTCTTTAGTGGGTGATGATTTGGCGTTCAGTGCTTCGTGATCCGCCCATGGGTCTTCACTGAGTGACCGGAGACGCTCCTCATGAGCTTCTATCAGTTGGAGGAATTGTGCTGAACCCTCGGGCCTTTGACGTTTCTTCGCTTCTTCGGCATAGTGTTGCCGGACTGCTGCAAGTTTTTGAGGATCCACGGTCGGGACTGCGGTCATAGTGGCTTTCCTTTGTGGTTTTTGGAGTGTCAAAAGTAGGATTCAAGGCAATTTTATGAGTTTCCCTTATTACTTCAGATTATAACGCTCTTTAAAGCCAGTGTTAGTGCCAGTGGAATTTTTTATGGATTATTATCGACCTTGGAAACGCGAACTGGTCCAATAACGCGATGACCGGGTTCCCATCTCGCAACCACCACTAAGACGTGGAGTTGTGAGTGTTATCGCTCCTCACCGAAGTCGCAGTTATGCGGGTAGAGATGGTGCATCGCTAAGGAAGCACGTCATGTCCGCATGGCATTTCGTCAAAATGTCTCCAGGCTCTCGCCGAAAGGCGATCTTGCAAATAACAAAAGCGTTAAAGCTGGCTTTTTAGGTGGAGTGCTCCATTTTGCTTTATCTTGCAAAGGGTAGCTGACCTTTGAAAATGGTCTGATGAGATTTGTTTCCAGAACCTCTCTAACACGAGAGTATGAGTTCAACAAAAGCATGCATTTCCACTACACTATTAACTGACACGCAAGTGGGTTTGTTCTCTTGCAAGAGCCATAAAAAAGCATGCCTAACCCGCCACCCGGACTTCAATCACCACCATGACCGCTTCTTGATTTTATCATCGCCCAACACATCGATATCATCATCACCAGTATAGACCTTCCCCTCCCTCCTCGCCTTGAGCGTAGCCTTCCTCACCTCAACCACCTTCCTCTCAATATTTTTCGTGAGCCACCAGGTCCACAAATTCGTCAAGAGGGCTGCAATAGTAATCGCAAAACCAATAAAGAAGCTGTTGCGATACCGATTGTAAGCCCACCTTGACTGGAAGAACTGTGGACCGACAGCCGCTCCGAGCTGCGCGATGCTACTCTGCAAACCAATCGCAAAGCCCGCACCAGTGGCACCTGACATGATGGATGTTCTCCATGACCAGTAAGGGACGTAGTAGGATTGCGCAAAGAATTGGCTGAGGACGCATGTAGCGTACAAGCCGCCACGACTACCGCTGGAGTTGTGGCCATCGCGAGTGGATGGAGGGCTAGGAGGGCCAAGTTTGTAGCGGTTATTACTAATATCTTGCTTCACACGGAATAAATCCTCTAGGCATGTGCTTTTCACATGCTCGCTACGTGCTTTTTACATGCTCGCTTAGCTAAGGTCACACACTAGGTATAAATTTAAGCTGCTTTTTACCTATCTTCCTTCTTCCTTCTTTATCTATACCTTGCATACTCTTATTATAGCTTCCCCTATTAATATAAAGAATCCTTTAGCTATACTTATTCCTTATCCTAAATATAGCTACTTTATAAATATCTAGCCCCTTCCTCTAGTAACTAAGGAAGAACTTCTAGATTTCTAATATAAGTTTTATAATATATTTTATAAATCTAATAGTAATATTAAGCTACTTAAGTAGATAGACTTAGTTATTACTAAGTTCCCTAAAGGTAAAGACTCTTACTACTACTAACGTAAAGCACCATCAAACCGCGCACACCATCGAACCGCGCAGAATTGCTTGGCAAGGAAAACCAAAGAGTATTATCTTAATAATAAAGCTAAACCTTAATATTTTCTTTTAAAATTTTCAACCTAAATAGATATATATATTATCTAATAGCTATTAAATTTTTATAGCCTTAGCTTACGTAATAAAATAGTTATTAACCTATAAACTATTAGTAGCTAAAATCTACCTTATACTATAGATTAATAGCTAAACATTAGTAATATACTATAACGAAAAGCACCATCGAACCGCCTACACCATCGAACCGCCCAAAAGCTTGGCAAGGAAAATCAAATATTCAACCTTTAATAACAATTTAAATATAAGAGCTATTAAGCTGAAATTTTAAATACTGATATATATAATATAGCTTTAAAAGGTTATAAAAAAATATTCTAGGATTTCTAATATGTTAGTAAGCTATATTAGTATAGAGTAAACTTACTCGCCTAAGCTTTATACCCTACAACACCTAATAAACTACCTTAATAAATTAAAATAACTTTAGAGCTAGTTTTTATATAACGTATTCCACCATCAAACCGCCTACACCATCGAACCGCTCACGATTCCTTGGCAACACCAACTCTATCTTCAACGCGAAAATGCCTTAACAATAAAGGTCTGAACGACTGCAACACGAAGGCAGACTACAGCTTGCCCTTGACGCATATAATAGAGGCCAATTTGAAAGCTATTAAAGCGCTGCTGCAGCCTTTAACGTCAAGCCTCGTGTCCTCACTGAACGCGCCAGAGGAATACCTTTTCAACCAGAAACAGTACTGAACCGTTCAAAACTGTCCCTGACTAAGCAGGAGACACTCGTCTAATACATCCTCAACCTCAATTCGCGAGGATTCGCGCCTACATTGGGTGAAGTATCAGATATAGCGAATAAACTGTTGCGCGAGCAGGGTAGTAAGAACGTGGGCATTAACTAGGCAGCACGGTTCGTGAACCATTTAGAATAGTTACGAACAGTTTAGAACCGTTTAAAGGACCGTTAGAGAGCAAAACAGGAAGATCCTAAGGTGGTTAGCGCGTGGTTTAAGCTTATGCGGGACACTAAAGTAAAGTACAGCGTACACGATGATGATATACATAACTTTAATAAAACTAGCTTTTAGATGGGTGTTATTGGCTCTATGAAAGTAGTTACCAGCTTAAAGAAGTAAGCAAGGCCTATAATGGTTCAGCCAGGCGATAAAGAGTGGGTAACGGATATCTAGAGTATATATTTAAATAGTATATTTACCTTACTATTTATTATATATAAAGGACGCGTCTACATCTCTTCATGGTACTAGGAAGCCAATATACTACGTAATTAGAAGCTCTTAGTCTTAGAGAATAGATGGACAACTAATAAGCTTAGTCTTACGTAGTTAAAGCACTTTAACACGCATACAAAGGTAAGAACTATTAGCGTCTATTAGTTGCTAATTTTAGATAGCTATGAAAGCCACCTAAATCAAGATTTTAAGGATTATTATTAAGATAATAAGATCCTTACGCTCTATATGCCACTGCACTCGTCACACATCCTCTAGCCGCTCGATGTGGTGTTATTCTTGCCGCTTAAGCGCAAGTACTCTAAGATCATTTAGGGCTTAGCGCAACAGCGCGTCTTTTATATTAATAAGGAAGCGTTCCTACTAGCCTTTAAAGACGCGTTTTTAAGCGTATTTATGGTTCAGAACTATTGAAAGGCCTTTGAGGCAATAGGGCTAGTCCCTCTAAACGCGCAGGTAGTGCTTGATCGCCTTAATATGCGTATACGCACCCTACTAGGACCCCTACTACTAGAGACGCTATAGCTATTAAGGACTCTAAGTAATACACGCGAATTTAGCTCTTAGTTAAAGTTTATACATGATTCTATTACTTGATTACTATGGACGGCGCAGGGTAGGCTTTCACAGCTTATCAAAGGTGCTAAGTTAGTGCTGCATAGTACTGCGCTTATAAAGTCGCATATTAAAGACCTTGAAAAGCAACTTAAGATGATAACTAAGCGTAAAACACGCAAGCGCAAGTATATTTAGAAGGGTAGTACTATAGAGTATAGTCCTACAGTAGACTAGAATAGTTCTAAACTATTAGGAATAGTTTAGAACTATAAAAGGGCGAGGGTAGAGGGTGAGAGTAAGGTGTGATAACTATGACAACTAGGTGTTCAGCGCTGTGGCAACTACGGTAAGACTAGGTATAACGCGAGAACTTATCAAGCTAATGAAGAGGGTTCTTCTAAGTTAGAGGCTAGTACTTAGTATATATTTTTAGATAGTAATACAGACGATAATAATGATGCAGTTAAGTGAGTTAGTATTGCCAAGGAATCATAAGCG
Organism: Byssothecium circinans; assembly: GCA_010015675.1. Taxonomy (NCBI): domain Eukaryota; kingdom Fungi; phylum Ascomycota; class Dothideomycetes; order Pleosporales; family Massarinaceae; genus Byssothecium; species Byssothecium circinans. The sequence goes on along the minus strand of ML977001.1, from coordinate 103,302 downwards.
GTTTAATAGTGTAGGCAGTTCAATAGTAGAATACGTTAACTAATATACTAATAAGTAAGTCCTAAAAGTTATAATATAAAGTACTATTAAAGCAGCTACCCTACTAAAGTAGCTACTTTTCCTTAGCAATACTAATACCACACTTATCACGAAATAGCTTAACTAATAAATCTATTACTTATTTAATAAGAAGGTAGGATTAAGCTTGCCCTTTAGGCTTACTATTTAGGCTAATTTAAAAGCCTCTAACGCGCTGCTAAGGCTTTTAACGTTCGTTATTAGAGACTCTCTATACGCTTCAACGGAACCGCTTTTTAACTAATAACAGTACTGAACTGTTCAAAACTGTTCTTGACTAAAGAGGACACGCTTATTAAATATATCCTTAATCTTAGTTCGCGAGGATTCGCGCCTACGCTAGGCGAAGTATTAGATATGGCGAATAAACTACTACGCGAGCGGGGTAAAGAGAAGGTTAGCTATAACTAAGTAGAATAGTTCATGAACTATTTAGAATAGTTATAAATAGTTTAGAACCATTTAAAGGACCGTTAGAGAGCTCTATAGGAGGATCCTAAGGTAGTTAGCGCGTGGTTTAAGCTTATAGAGGATACTAAAGCTAAGTATGGTATATATAATAATGATATACATAACTTTGATAAGACTAGCTTTTAGATAGGTATTATTAGCTCTATGAAAGTGGTTACTAGCTTAGAGAAGTAAGAAAAGCCTATAATAGTTCAGCTAGGTGATAAGGAGTAGGTGATAGACATCTAGAGTATATGTTTAAATAGTATATTCACCCTACTATTTATTATATATAAAGGACGCGTCTATATCTCTTTATAGTACTAGGAAGCTAATATACTACGTAATTAGAAGCTCTTAGTCTTAGAGAATAGATAGACGACTAATAAGCTTAGTCTTACGTAGTTAAAGCACTTTAACGCGCATATAAAAGTAAGAACTGTTGGCGTCTATTAGTTGCTAATTTTGGATAGCCACGAAAGCTACCTAAATCAAGATTTCAAGGATTATTATTATGATAATAAGATCCTTACGCTCTATATGCTACCGCACTCGTCACACATCCTCCAGCCGCTTAATGTGGTGTGCTTCTCGCTGCTTAAGCGCAAGTACTCTAAGATTATTTAGGGCTTAGCGCAAAAGCGCGTCTTTCACGTTAATAAGGAAGCGTTCCTACTAGCCTTTAAAGACGCGTTTTTAAGCGTATTTATAGTTTAGAACTATTGAAAGGCCTTTAAGGTAATAAGGCTAGTCCCTCTAAACGCGCAGGTAGTATTTAATTACCTTAATATGTGTATATGCACCCTACTAGGACCCCTACTACTAGAGACGCCATAGCTATTAAGAACTCTAAGTAATACATGTGAATTTAGCTTATAGTTAAAGTTTATACGTGATTCTATTACTTAGTCACTATGAACGGCGTAGGATAAGCTTTCGCAGCTTATTAAAGGTACTAAGTTAGTGCTGCATAATACTACGCTTATAAAGGCGCGCATTAAAGAGCTTAAATAGCAACTTGCAGTAGTAACTAAGTAAAAAACACGTAAGTGTAAGTATCTTTAGAAGGGTAGTACTATAGAGTTTAGTCTTATAGTAGACTAGGTTAGTTCTAAACTATCAGGAACTATTTAGAACTATAAGAGGGCGAGGGTAAAAGGTGAATATAAAGTGTGATAACTAGGTATTCACCACTGCGGTAACTGCAGTAAGGCTAGGCATAACGCGAGAATATGTTAGGTAGATAAAGAGGGTTCTTCTAAGTTAGAGGCTAGTACTTAGTTTATCATGTCAAGTAGTGATATAGATGATAACGATGATAAAGTTAAGTAAGTTAGTGTTGCTAAGGAAAAGTGGCTGCTTTAGTAGGGTAGCCACTTTAGTAGTGCTTTACGTTACTAATAACTACTATATTATATAAGCTATAGCTATATAAATTTAATACCTATTAGATTATATGTATATCTATCTAGGTTCAAAACCTTAGAAGAAAATATTAAGGTTTAGCTTTATTATTAAGATAATACACTTTGATTTTCCTTGCCAAGCATTTTTTCTTCTGGATGATAAGCGGAGTGTCTAATGTATCAAAACTTACACCATATTCAGTCTACTCTGTTCCTCCCTCCTGATTTGCTCCTCGTCCATGACTATGACACCCTTCCCCTTCATTTTACCGCTTTCGGCCAAATCAATCAACTTTCCAATCTCCTTCAGACCCTTGAAAGGATTCGTCTCGACACTGATTCCGTGCTCAGCAACGACATCCAACACAGCCCTCGCTTCCTCAGCCGAGCAAATCAGTGACCCCTTCACTCTAATATCGCGGGAAATCAACTTCTGAAACGGTATAACGACTTCGTTCGGTTGCGCGATTTGAATGGCTGTTCCATGCATAGCCGTTATAGCGCACGCGGTCGCTATAGCCTTGCTTGCATCGCTGACATTGATGGTTGCTGCGACGCCTTCGCCATTCGTAACATTTTTGGCTTCATCGACGACTTTATTATGGCCAATTCGCGCATCAACAAAAACATCCGCACCGCCTTTCTTCGTCAACTCCAAGTCTTCGTCCCGCGCATTAATCCCGACGACATTCAATCCAAGAGCGTGAGCAAATTGTACTCCGAGATGGCCGAGACCGCCTCCACTGCCAACGATACCGATCCACTCCCCTTTCTTCAACCCCGCGAGGACCACACCCCTATAAACCGTGCATCCCGCGCACGCCATCGGTGAGGCCGTTTTAAAAGATACCGTATCCGGCAGCTTCGTCGCCTAGCGGGCATTAATCTGGCATATTCGGCAAAGAAGCCATCAGCGCCGTTAACACCGCAGTATTTCGCATTCGTGTAATATTGACTGTAGTTCTCCGGACCCAGGCAGTCCGCGCAACTTCCACATGGTTGATATATGATACCAGCCATGACACGGTCGCCGATTTTAAAGACTTGGGGTCGATGGAAAATCCAACTGCGACGACTGTTCCGGCGCCTTCGTGCGATCCGATGCATGGTAGTGGAGTGCCCATTATGCCGGATGAGACCATACCATCCGTATGGCACAGACTAGCGACTGCGACGCGGATAAGTAGGTCGTGGGCATCAATATCAGTGGGGACGGGAACTTCGTGGACTTTATATGGTTGGTTGAACTGCGTGTGGTTTCAGTCATCGGGGGAGGGCAGGAGGAGAGAGCAGCCGAGTTGGAACGTACTTCGACTAGCTGAGCTGTTAGCATTTTCTCTGGGAAGCTGGGAAGCGACATGATGGGGTTTGGTCGCATTGTATAGTTCAAACAAGAATTTTGAAGGAGAATTTCTGTGAGCTCAGCTTTTGAAACGTCAAGGAAAGCACAGAAGCAGATATTTGGAGCCCTGCGGCCCTCTCATCCCTCTAATCTCTGTCATCTCGGGTCTTCTTACGCGTGTGCATCCTAGCCACCGTTCCTCCAGGTGAAAGAATGGTGACGTTTGTAAATTCCAGTGCGGGATCGTTTCTAAATTCCGCCAACGCCAATAGTCGGAGTTGGAATACAAATCGCGCCATAACTAGAAAGAGTAGAGTAGCAGCAGTACGCCGAAAATTTACAGTTCAATTAAACTTTGCAATGGTGCATGGCAGACTTCTCGAACACTAGCGCAAAAACTCTCCCAACCTTCCCAATTAGGAAATCATGTCACAACCATCGATCACTGTGGATAAAAAGTAGCCGCAGGCCAAAACTTTATAACTTGACTGAACTTTACAAAGCGCAGTATAGATCTCCAGGCCAACCTTTGCACAATATCAAGCATTTCAATCACCGGCACAAAGTCACCATGGAACTAACTATAGACATTATTTGCAAAGCTCAGCCTGTGGTCTATCAACGAGGTTCGTTGAATTTCTTTGAAACGTAAGTTGAGGGAGCCTGAAGGTGAAATTGCACCTCTGCGATCGATAGATTGATAACAACTTTATCAGATCTTACCCGATTGGGAAGTTTGGAAATTTGGTTGTAGGATGTTGAGGGTGCGGGATGCATCTCATACTTTCAGAATCTTTCATCCGGTCTCCCTCTAGACCGTTAAAGCTCTCTACTGATAGGTAAAACGACTAAGAGTAATAGAGTTGAATTCAACTCAATTACCCGATTCAAATACTGTGTCAAGCCGATCCACTTCCGATGAAATCTCCTGATACATGCAACCACATGTCAAAAGTGAATATAGCATAGTGGTATGCGATCTTAACAAATCAAAGCTGGGATATTCTTTATTAAGGATGTGCACGCTACATGAGGCAGCGAGACACTACTACGAGCAATGTCGACGCTGTCAATTGTGAGGTCCCCAGTGTTCTTCATGGATGGATTTCTTCTGTGATCCATCCACTCCATCCACTCCGGGTGGACTGGATTTGCTCCATGGAGAATATGAAACCGTAATGCCGTCGTCTGATTGGCTGCTTTAGTGCAGCACCGTAGTTTCATGTGGTTTTGGATGGACAGGGGTTAATGTGGGGCATTAGATCTCAACGTCAGTCCATCACGGTGATCACCCTCAGCCATCCCATTTGTACGTACTTGTATCGATTTCAGAGGTTTTCCATCAAAATGAGGACTAGACGTACGCAAATACGCCCAAATACGCCCCCCTTTCCGCTTGTTAGCCAATTATCAAGCAGCCAGCTCTCGTCGGTGCCCTCGTTGTCGCTTTCCGTCCCATCTACGTCGTTTGAGATTTTCGAGGACAATGACGCCCTAGAGGTGCTTACTGAAGTGGACAGTGAGCAGGTGCCTACAGAGCTTCAGGTCACCAATAGGGACAGTGAGGTTGTACATGCTGAACCAAAGAGCGGCTTTCAAGCCCCGTACGACTACTCCTTTGTTGATTGGTCGTCAAAGCGGCTGGAGGGTCTCCGTCAATTGCAACGCCCTCACTGAACAACTGCTTGGTGGTGGAAATACGGGGTTCCTCTATTAGGGGGGGAACTCGAAAGCCTCTGGTTTTTGTGTCGGGCTTGCTATATATCAGGCAAAAGGAAGTGCCTATATAAAGTAAGCCAGGGCAGCAAGTCCGTATTAAGCCATTTTAAGAGCCTTCATCTGAACACTTTCCTAGAGGAGACGGCCATTAGTATTACGACGTTTAACAACACTGTAACGCTTGACCTACTGGATAGAACAGATCCTAAACAACAGGAGGTGTATAGTCAGATTATGGAGACCTTTCGGCTAGAAACACTTTAACGGGACATCCTCCAATGGGTGGTGCACAATAATATCCCCTATAGGAAGCTTGACAGTGTACATTTTCAGAGAATCCTTAGCCGCATGTTCCCGTTTGTTAATTAAGGGGTAATACCGTCCAGCACCACCATCTCACGCTGGGTGCAGAAGGAGTATGAGGTTTACAAAAAGGACATAAAGACAGTGCTTAGTAAGGCTGTTAGTAAAATCCACTTATCATTTGACCTCTAGACGAGCCGTAGGAAGAAGGCTTTAAATAGTGTTATAGCTTACTTTATTGATGAGAATCTTCTATGCTAAACTATACTTCTAGCCCTCCCAGAGATGGACGATACCTATAGTGGTAAGAATATAGCGACGTGTACGCTTAAGGTTATTAAGGACTACGGATTTGAGAAGAACGTCGGCTACTTTGTCCTTGATAATGCCTCTTCAAATAATGTCGCCGCTGAGGTGTTATGCCTTGAGCTTGGTTTGAAACCTAGTCGACGACTCCCTTGTTCTAGCCACATCCTTAACCTTATAGCACAAGCTACGCTGTTTGGCAGCGACTATGAGGTCTTTGAAAGGGAGGTTGCCTCTGTTAGGGACTTCAAAGAGGAGGTTAGCCTTTGGAGAAAGAGGGGACTAGTCAGTATAGTACATTTAATTAGCCTATGGATTAACAGAAGCCTAGGACGGGTTAAGCGCTTTGATCGGGTACAAAGGGACGTGTAGAAAGAGGAAAATCAACAATCCTAAGGCTCTACACCGATATATACGTTAATGCCGGGCAACGCCATAAGGTAAGTTCGTTAAGATAACTCGCCCTCTAGCCCTCCCGCACACGCCCGTTAACCCTCTAGCGGCTGCTGATAGGGTTAGTAAAAGCCTTTTTAATCCCCTAATTAGCGTCTTATTTTTTGGCAACCTCGCTTTTAACTAACGAACACTAAAGATGGAACTCTACCTTCGACGAAGCTATACGATTTATACGCCTCCGCAACCTAATCAAGCACTTTCTAGACGTAGAAGCTTTTTAATACGGCAGTCTCGTCACTAACAAGACGAAGAAACCACTCCACGAGAAACTAGATGACTCAGTTACCCGTGTAATATTCTAGAACCGTATGGGGAGCGACGACTGGGCTATACTCACTAAACTTGTAGAGTTGCTCGAACTAATTAAGGAGAGCACTAAGAGGCTTGAAGGAAGACCAGATGAGAACAGTGGCAGGGGTATTGCTAAGGTGTACCCCCTAATAGCACTTGTATTAAGCAATTTTGAGAAGCTAAAGGATCAATATCAGCACTCTACGACTCCGGACGGTAAGGCTTTCTGGGCGGCAATTGAACAAGGGTAGAGTAAGGCCAACCAATATTACACGAAACTTGACAATAGCCCAGTATACACAGCAGCTGTTTTTCTGGACCCACGGCTTAAACTTGAGTACCTACAAAAGGAGTGGACTGAGTAGGAGGCTGCCCGTCAGGTCAACAAGGTACGGGAGCTGTGGGAGTCAGATTATCGCCATCTATCTCCGCCCAAGACGTCAACCAATGCCCTCTAAGAGACGTCTGCAAACGTTCGGCTGCATAAGAAACGCAAATACAGCTCTATTGCCGACGCCCTTACTCAGTCCTACAGCTTTCCCCCTCCTGCTAAAGCTCTAGATGAGTTTGCTGTATATACAACAGACCCACGAGATACTGACAAGGACCTTGTCCCCTCCTAGTACTGGAGACGAGCAGACATACGTGCAAAGTACCCTACGCTTTCTCTTATGGCTATTGACGTCCTGGTGATCCCCGCCATGAGCTCCGAACTAGAGAGAATCTTCAGCCAAGCCGGCAACCAGAGTTGCTATCAATCAATCAGGTCAGTTTTTAGAGGTGAATTGGACCTGATTTGGTACTCGGAGCCCTCGAGAACTGACCTGATTGACCTGGTGATGATTTGGGAGGTGAATTGATTGACGATTGATCGATTTGATCCCCAAATATATCTCTTAGGGATAGTGTTTGTGTACAAGGAGCTAGAAGGCGTCATCCCACTCTGATATATGATAGATATCCTGGATCTCTTGCTCTGAGAGCTCTATAGTGCTGTCGTTGTCTGAAGTAGCCCTAGGGGCTCCAAAACCAGCCTTTCGCCAAGCTCTCACACACGTGATTGTAGAGAG
>ML977001.1:25009-93196 GCA_010015675.1 Byssothecium circinans | reverse complement strand
GAGGATTGACCTGATTGAACTAATCAATCAGGTAAAAATTGACGTCGACCTGAGGACTTGATTGATTGATAGCAACTCTGCCGGCAACACCCTTACAGCCCGTCGAAATCGGCTCTCCGAACAATCTGTGGAGGCTGCCCTTTGTTTATCAAGCTGGGCCAAATCAGGACTCATCCAAATGGGGCTGCACGTCAAGGAACTTCGTGGGAGCCTAACCGCTAAGGTGAATACCCTGCTCAACAACCCTACCCAATCCGTCACCTAGCTGTATAAGGACGACGACGTTGACGAGCTTTTTCGTGAGAGCTGGGAGGGGATACAGGTCAGGGGTGACGGTAACAGTAGCTAATAAAGCGTCAAATATATACTATGGCCTATAGTACGGAATTATATGTGACAGCTTTCAACTCTCTAAAAATACTTTCACTAACACTAAGCTCAACACTAAGGACCTCCGGGGACCTTGATATTAGAGTGATTTCAAGCTTTCTACTACGTTTGACCCTTTGCCTGTACAAGTTAGTACTGTGGATCGGTCAGTTTCAGTTTCTCCATGGATTTATCCAGTCCACCCGGAGCAAATGGATGGAGCTCCAATCCATCCATGCAGTACACTGGAGGTCCCTGAGGGAGAAGCGTGGGTGCGGGTTCAGTTGCGGCAGGAGGAAGTATTCATGTGATGTCGTTTAGTTGACAGTAGTTGAGGTGACGATGGATTGGGACCTTTTTTTCTATAAGTGCTTCCGCTTCAGAGTGTATCACTACGACAGATAATCGTATTTAAGCACACACACAACCCGCACTTTACTGTTGTCATGTGTTAAAGAGTAGAGTGACGCGAGGGGGTGGGCCTAAAGCTTACAACATTGAAGATTTGGTCCACAGGCAGTGGAAAGGTGATCTCGAGTCACAAATAGACCTTAGAAGCATATTGTTTGGACAAAGTATGTCTCCTGAATGAGGTATGCAGAGCCCACCATACCACTCAAAATCATTACCCTTGGAGCTCAGTCACTAGGGAAGTTGAGCACCGGAGCATCATATAGCGCACTATTGGCAGAAGTATTCGAAACACAATTTCCATGCAAGCTATCTATCTATATCGACACATCAAATACAGTTTGAATTGATCACCACCCGGCCGAAATTAGGTAAGACCCAATGTGGTCTCAACACCCGGGCTTCACCACAATCCGACCGATACTGAGCCTCCCGCGGTAGCGGTGCCTTTAGGATGGTCACCTTTTTGGTCTCTAGGAAGGAGTCAGCTTTGCATGAACGAAACGCAGACAAGAAATACACAACTCACCTTAATACTACTCCTTGCAGTCAATGGATCCAAACTTGTTCTTTGTAGCATCCCACCAAGTCGCCTCAACCATACCAGTATTGCAGCTTCCTCCATTGGTGAACCCCCAATCCAGATTTCCATTCTTATCTGCCTGGCACCGCGCAGAGCCTACGCCAATACAGTCCGCAAACTGTTTCAGGTTGTCCCAGAGGCCTCTACAGACGCCCGGAATACTGTCAGACAACAAAGTCAGCTCATGTACATGTACAACGGGGTGGTGGTCACGTTAGCACTTACTCGGGAACACCAGAGGCAGAGATGTAGTAGCTGGAGGCCATGCCTTCCTTTTCCTCGTAGGAGCATGTTGCTGCGAGTGCGCGGCTAGAGAGCGCGGCGAGAGCGACGGAGATTGTAGCGAAGCGCATAGTGAATGATTTTGATAAGCAAACGAGCTGATTAGGAAGGTTGATGTTTTGATATATTGATGAGCTGGTGGGAAAAGGTGATGGGATGTGAGCCGAAAACAGTGCAACTGTGGGCCTTTTATACTTCAACGTCGACGTCTGTTGCGTCACCAAATCAACCTTACTTAACTTTGAGAGATGCATTTGCCTCCACGAACGAGCGATTGAAGCAATCCTCCAATGTCTCGAATCCTTTGTTTCGAGAAGTGGAGCCTATAGCTAAGACTACGGGCTGTGTAGACGATCATCGTTAACACAAGGTCAAGGCTGGGCCTGAATAATATTCCGAAGGATTTCAGATCTGCACAGTGGCTTTGCGCATAAGTCTTGAGGAGCTGAATTAGGATGAAGGCTGAATTAGGAAATTGCGCTATAGTCATCAAAAGGGCATTTTGTGCGCCTTCCGGGGTTCTTTTACAAGCGATTCCACAGCAGGGTTACTATTGCCTTCGCTGTGAGTAACAACTACTAATGGACTTAGGTACGTAATGCTATCCACTCTAAATTATCCAATGCGCACCTTGGAGTATTTCGTTTCAAACATAGTGTAGTCCGCACGAGCCCCCAACACAGCCGCACACGCGGCACTAAAGGCTTACATGCCTTATACCAGATCTGTAAAGCCCATAGCACATGCCGAAAATGCTGGGGAAAGCTTAAGATCACACGTGCATCAACTCCGAGCACTTTAAAGTGACATCATTGTGGATAAAACACCTCGACAGTAAATCACCGAAAGACACCGGCGAAGGACCAACATCAATGGGAGGAAGCAAACCCTTGTTGGCGACCACTTTTGATTCATTGTCAGCTTGTCTGCTCATCCTAATGCGTCAAGGCAGTGGTTTCCATACTCCTATCACAATGACCTCGATTTCCCTAAAATAGGGTGTTAGACGCCGTATTTTAGGGGCTAAAAAACCCCTATTATAGGGAGGGAGCCCCTAATCTAGGTGATAAAGGCCCTATTTTAGGGATAGAAATCCCCTATTTTACTAGTGTTCGTTGCTAAGCTATTTTCTCACTAGAGCTGTAGCTAGCTAGGATAACAACATTTTTTTATTTATATTAGCTAAACCTAAGTAAACCTAAGATTTTGTCCTAGGCGTGTATTTCCTTAAGATGGCAGCGTAGTAGGTGTAGGGTAGAGGTAGAGGTAAGGTAGCGGGGGCAGGTGGAGGGTAGGTAGGCTAGCTTAAAATAGCGATACAACTACCTAAAAACGGCAAAAAATTGCCCATAAAATATGGTGTAATAAAAGAGCCCCTAAAGTAGGGATTTTTGACCATAGTGATTGAAGGAGCAGTCCAAGTCCCACACCATCTTGGGTTGACGCAGTACTGACTTGTCGCAATATTTAAGTATAAATACTTTACCCCTCCAATTTTTCAACACAGCAACACCCCCTTCTTAATCTTTACAACTGTTAGAAGTTTCAAACCAGCAACGATCTCATCAAACTCTTTCCATCCCAACCCAACCCGTCATCCCATCTGCATCATGCAATTTTCCACCATCACCATTACTGCTCTCGCCGCATTCTCCTCCTCCGCCCAGGCCACCTACTGCAACCGCGCAGCTGGCAAAGTCGTCCCAACTTTCAGCGTCTAAGTCGATAATGTCGCATCCAATCTTGTAGCAGGCATCTGCGGAGGACTTTGGGATAATCTGAAGCAGTTTGCGGATTGCTCCGGCGTTAGCCAGTCTACCTGTGCCCCGCGTGACGGTGGTCTATAATGGGCTTTTGCAGTTGGAACGAGCTGCAACAACGGCATGATCGAGGCTACATGGTGGGATGCTACAAAAAACAAATACGGTTCCATTGATTGTGTAGACGTTTGATCGTTGAGAGTAAGTCATCACCTTGTGGGTTGGATGAAGCAGTGTTGATTGGAAATTCTAGAACGAACTCATTGATTGTCGGCATTTGCATTTCCAGGGGCTGGGTGACCTGAAGTGTGGGACGGGGGAGCGGGAACTACATAGTCGGGGTCTTCTTTGAAACGATCCTTTGTTGTTGATGGAATAAATGCAACTCCGACTTTGCACACCGAGCCTTTTTCAAAGTCAATATGAATGCGTCTTTACTACGAAACCTCGCCAAATTCTTTTTTATTTTGAAGCTTGTGCACCGTACGATGCTGGAGCTGAAAACTGCGGACGTCTTCGCATGAATGACGAAGATTTAGCTCGACTTCATCCCAGGACAATGCGAGCCTACAATATACACGTATGTAAAAAAGTATCACAGCAGGAACTCCCACATACAGAAGCGGGTTACGTCATATTCCAATAGTTTAGGAGGGACACTTTCAACCCCTGAACAGTGGGAAGAGTATCCATATCTTTTGACCCTTCTCTGTAGCGTATGGTTTTAAACTCTTGCTATGGTGTTGTTGTCAGCGAGAGAAACAGTTTGTGACATTTTGCTCGTAGGATCCAGTGGTGATGTCATAAAGCTAACTCACCCCTGTCGATGTCGGTCACCGAATCAATTCGGAAAATAATGCAAATGGATCAGAGCCCATTCTTTTTGTGGCTCAGCTTTAATGTTTTGAGGATCCTTCCGGCCTGCCTCAGGTTGTGGCGTTTCACAAAGCACTGCCTGTACTTCGCTCCACGGGAGGAACAACAAAGTCAAGATCTTCACTTCTGTACCCTAGATTCCGCTATGCGCTTACAGGTGAATATTCTTGAAACGGAAAACAAACACCAACGTTGTGCTCCCGGTATGGAAAATCCCTCGAGAGGGTGGTCAGCGTTATGCCGTATAGACGTCATATGTTTGTGCAATGGATCAGGTTCCGTTTCGCGATCGCTGACCGGAGTATATCATCCCTGCTAGTAATGAGTTTGGCGATGAGATGCTATGCAGAAGTACGGCAGGAGGAAGGCCTGCAGAAGCCGAGTAAATTATGTTGTTGTGGATGAAACGCTTCGAGCATGGAGCTGTATGTTAGTCATGTTAAACATCGGAAGATCCTTCTGCACTAGTTGATCTCCACTACGGACCATTTTAGAGTAATGATCATCATGTATACGATACTTAATACCATCTACTTGCTTGAAGGAAGACTGATCTTCAAGTGAAGATGCACTTGGCAGATGCATTATGCACAGCGTTATAAATAGAAAGCGACAAGTATAATCCTTTTATCCACAAAAACGCCTTGAAAGGAAACCCGAGCTTCGAAGTCCTGCAGGTACTGTTTGGCAACAGATTAACCCAGTGAGCTTTAGGCGGAATCGCCTATCGTTGAAACCGCATCTTTGGTGTTGGTTCGCAAGCGAACTATAGAGTAGGAAATAGGTGGAAACCAACAATATGACCAACAAGAACAATCCTTTCTGGCACGTCCTCTCAATACATTAGCAACATTGTGCCGCGTAGTAGGCGCTGTACCATACGTCACTAATCCAACTTTTTTCAACACTTCCTACGGACTTTGATCTTTAACTTATTCTTGAGCTCTTGCGGTTTACGACATAGTCTCGATATTATAATTAATTAGAGCGCCTAGAAGGCATTTATAAGATAAACACTTTCGCTTCCGTATTTTCTTCAGTCACTCCCCATCCACCACACCATCACCAGCCTATTTCCACTCCATCCCAACTTTCAGGAATCTTTTCAATCCCAACTAGCCACGGTGCATTCTTCCCTCACTGCAGCCACGGCCTTCTTCCTCTTCTCTTCGGCTCTAGCCAACTCTTGCGTGGGAACGCGCCCAACGTCCGGTGTGCATTGGTACAGAGTGCACGCCGACTCGGTTCCAGCCAAAGATGTTCCAGGCCGTTGTGGAGGCCTCTGGGACAATTTGAAGCAGTTTCCTGACTGTATTGGCACTTCGGACACTACATACGTAGCACGCGATGGCGGTCTTCAATGGGAGTTCACTGTGGGGATCAGCTGCGGCTCTGGAATGGTGGTATGGCATCCCAAGAGCGGGGAGCTGAAAGATTCTTTACTGACGCTATGCACGATATAGGAGGCTACATGGTGGGACGCTACTACAAACAACTTCGGCTCTATCGATTGCCACTATCCTGATGACGAAGAGTAGGCGCGGGGGGAAAGTGGGTGCCGCTTGGTTGGCAGTGCTTGGAATGTTGGTGGATCAAGGTTTTCCTTTGAGGTGCTTTTGCGTCAACGATAAAAATTTCATGGTAGAATTTGCTCTTTCAATTAGACGAGATCTTCTCAGCTAACTCCATGTGAATGATGCGGTATCCGTACCAAACTCAGGAACCCGAGGCATACCCTGCTGCAATAACCTGACTTGCTCCGCCATGAACACAGCCTCCCTCGTTCCAATCTGTAGCGCAATGAAGGACAATTGATCAACGACCCATTGTCTGAGCTCCGGTCCTGCGAGGTCACTCGTACCGACCATGTAAACCGGGAACATATTTATTTGGAGCCCAGTGGGTCTCGAAGGATGAAGGTAGAATCCAGGTGGGCGCAGTTGACTTTCAGATTGCTCATCAAGCTTCTGCGATGGGAGGGGAAATGCACGGAGACTCTGAGAACTGCTCGGATCTCTACTAGGGAAAGGGATCTGACCGGTAAGTTGAGGTATAGTCGCGCATATGCCGCTCATACACTCCAATGACAATCGCTCAGATTCGTCGATCTGGCGCATTATGTCATCCATGGGGCGTTGCAGAGGTTTTTGTTGGGTTTGTATCGTGAGTTGAGCGCGGAGGTATCGGTGTAGAGTCATGCGGCATAAGCGCAGATGGTTCCATACTTGTACGCTCCAGCAATCCGAGTAGATGTCGTAGTAGTCGCCGAAGACATGTTGAGATGGCTGCTCTAGATGGACTGTCCGATACCGCCATGCGTCTGGGATATCAGCTTGCACGTTGTCTAGATCGCGATTGATTCGTAGTGCTCGTTCTATTCCTTCGATGGGCGCACAAGTTCTATCTTGTGTGAGTTCGATGGTGTCCTACAGCCCATCAATGTCAGTCACTTCTTCCATGTGGAAGCCATGCATATAGGACTTTTGACTCACATGACTAGCCTGTACAAAATTATTCATCTTGTCTTCCCAACTCCCTTCTCCCGCGCCATCCCCAAACCTTGTGCACGCCTCCCACAAGTCTCTCATGTTGTCTGGGACAGCCATTCCCATCCCCAGAGAACTCATCAATACGGTTCCATAGAACTGCTTAACAAGGCCCATATCCAGGCTCGTAAAACCCTTCACTGTCTGCTCTGCACGTATCTTCAGTAGCGCACATGCGCCATTTATGTGACTCTTAGACAGGCTCACCGAGTCATTGCCCTGATACGTCATTTTTTCGAAGAAGCATAGCATCAAAACGGATACGAGCGTGCTGTCCTTCACTACCAAGGTGCTGGATTGGACCGCCTGGGTGGTAAGTTGGAGAGCTTTCCCATATGCGTCTTGAGCTCTTCTCATAACGGAAGGGGATTTTCTAGATATCGCGAGACTTGCCAGACCCACAGCATTTGTACTGTGCTGGAGGACCTTTTCTATATTCGGCCCATTGAAAAAGGCGCTGAGGAAGTCGAAGTCGCCTCGTGGCATGATCGAAGGCTTGACTACAGAATTGGCGATGCGGAAGCCTAATCCTTGGACTTCCAGTGACGATATCAGGATTGGTGCTATTGGAGGATATGTACTTGACCTTTGTAGAGGCCCTGGCGCCCTGGTCGATGCAGGTTCTGAGGCTGAGGTCGCTCTTGTCTTCGAGGAAACTGCTGACACGCCAGGGTTCTGGTACTCTGATTCGTGCTTTCGTCGAACGGCCAATTCCTTGGATTTTGAGTTGGATAGTACTGCATACTTCTTTTTCGTTCTTTTTAGGACGGCTTCGTTCTCGTCCTTGAACATCATATCCAGTGCGTCACGGTACCCATGGCAAATCTTCTTCGTTCTTGAGCATTGCCCGCATTCGGGGCTTTTGAGGTCGCACTGCATTTATGCACGATTAGCGAGTCTTTTTGATCAAGTCCCGTATGTCTTTGATCGGTGACCAAGCTTACCTTGATCTTCCGGTCTCTGCATGGTTTGCACCCTTTTGAAGGCGTTCCGACGTTAGGCATTCCGAGCGCGGTGTCGTGAGAAGCGTTTTCGAATGGAGGAAATGTTCGTCGCTGCAGTAGCGTCGCTTAAGTGATGCATGAGTATATGTACTGAGCGTTTATGAACGGCGATAGAAGGCTGTGAGCGAGTCCCGATTTTCGTTGTGGCTGGGGTTCGATACGGCCGCGGTTTCGCCTTGCAGGGCGTGATTAGGCCCCATGGCGAACATAGCGAAACCCATGGGGCCATTATTTATCCCCAATTTGGATTTACGATAGATCGTCCGTGCAACAAGGTTTGCCTAAAACTTAATTTCCGATTCGTGGTCTTAAGTCATTGTTTCATTGATGATTATTGCTATAACCGTTTCCTACAGTTTCAGCTCCTTACCACTATGAACATCAACACGAACTGTATGCTCAACGTCCTTCGTCGACTGCCCAAACCAAAATTCGTAACTTCCTCTATCAACCCTCCACGCGCTGCTCGCCTGATCAAAGTATGCGAAATCGTTCTTGGCAACATCGAGCTCAACAACCTTCTCCTCTCCAGCCTCTAAGAACACCTTCCTGAACGCCACTAGCGTCTTGATCGGGTGTTCAGCAGATTGCTCCACTCGCCCGACGTACATCTGGACAACTGTTGCACCAGCTTGGTCTCCTGCGTTTGAGACAGTGATAGCGGCTTTGTATATGTCGGCTGAAGAAGGCGAGACAATGGCATTGCTGAGGGAGAACGTGGTATAGGAGAGACCGAAGCCGAATGGGAATTGCATCTTGTCTTGTGAAATGCGATCGTAGTGGCGGTACCCAACGAAAACGCCCTCGTTGTACTTTACAGTGAGTTGGCCGTCTTTCTTTATGCCGGGAAAGTTGCCATATGCTGGTGCGTCTTCGATGTGCTTCGGCCAGGATATTGGTAGCCTACCTGACGGATTGACTGCTCCAGAGACAACATCTGCGATGGCGTTTCCTGCTTCTTGACCAGGAAACCAGGCGTGGAGGACGGCCGAAACCTTCGAGATCCATGGCATGGCAACGGCCACGCCTGTAGAGTTCACCACGATAGTATTCGCGTTAGCTGACGCTACGGCGTTGACAAGCCTGTCCTGAGATCCATCCTTGGGCAGATTGAAGCTGAGTTGGTCTTGGCCTTCTGTTTCCCAGACTGGAGTGTGGCCAGTGAACACGATTGCGTAATCACACTTCTTCGCGACATCAACAGCTTCTGAAAGGAGGTCCATATTATGCTCAGTAGCGTACATGAAGCCCATACGGCAACCTTGGAGGCCTTCGAAGATTCCAAAGCCACTTTGTGGTGGGGTTGACCGGATCGTAATTTGGTACGATACACCTTTAGTGAAAGCGTAATTGAATTCCTCCTCGGGTACTCCGACGAGGCAGAATGCCATGAAGTCTACACAATCTCCCTTCTGTTCAAATACAACCTGATCATTAATTGTGACGACAGTGGGGCCGAGGCCGGAGCATGCGAGAAAATGCGAGCCAGTCTCAGTGGGGACGAATGTGGAAGATACCTGAACGTCTTTGCCCAAAGCGGCTGTGTTTCCGATGGGGGCGAAGGCGGCTTCCTTGTGACCCGTGATCGTCTGGGTGGGCTTGGCGGTCTGACCGTGTTCAAAAAGCTCGGTCAACCAACCAGGCTTTCCGTTGATGTCTGTACAGTTTGATGATAGTGGTGGCAATTGTCGATAAGTGTGGGCACCTAGTTTAATCAGCCATGCTAGAATACCACCTAGCAAAGGTCTTGTAAGGGGGTCTACCTTTTGCGAACTTGAACTCGACATCATCACCGTACGTGCCGTGCAGACCATCCCAAGGCGATATGCGATAATGGGAGTGAAGTGCCGCGCTACCTCCACCATGTATTAAAGATTCCTTCGCCAGCCCAAGCAGCGCAATCCTTTTCCCCTTGACCTGATCCTTCTTCAGCGGAAGAATGCCGTTCTCGTTCTTGAGAAGTACAAGGCCTTGACCAGCGACTTCTCTGATGAGCTTGCGATGTTCCGGGTTATCGACTGATCGCTCGGGAGGAATCTCGGGATCCTCAAAACCACCGACTTTTTCAATCAGGCCCAGAACTCTTCGTACACGTTCATCAATTGTTTCCACCGTCACCTTTCCATTCTTGATAGCGGCGCTCACTTCCTCAAATTTGCGATGCTGTGCCGGTCCTGGCATCTCCAAGTCAAGGCCGGCGTTTAGTGCGTCCGCAGTCGAGTTCGTGCCACCCCAATCGCTCATGACCAGGCCATCCCAACTCCAATCACCACGAAGCACCTTCTTCAATAAGAATTCATTGGAGTCGGCGTGTGTTCCATTGACCTTATTGTATGCCGTCATGACTGCCCACGGATTCGCTTCCTTCACCGCGATTTCAAATGGCTTCAGATATATCTCCCTCAAGGCACGCTCTGACACAATCTCATCAACCGTCAATCGTTCTGTCTCTTGCTCGTTCGCGGCAAAGTGCTTGATTGTTGCAGCGACCCCTCTCTCTTGCAGTCCGGCTACGACTTGGGCGGCAAGTTTACCGGCGAGCAGAGGGTCTTCGGAGAAGCTTTCGAAATTGCGGCCACCAAGAGGATGACGGTGGTTACACAGTGTAGGGCCAAGTCTAGACCAGAGTCAGTATTGTTCAAGTGAAATGACTGTGGCGATCGTACAGTACTCTCGCACCTTTGGTCCGAGTCTCCTCGGCCAATGCATTTCCAATTCGACGTGACAATCCGGGGTTCCATGTTGCAGCTGAGCATACAGCCGCTGGAAAGCAGGCTGCTCTCGTGCCTCCTGTGAAGACAGCGCCACGAACGCCGTTGGGACCGTCAGAAGTCTGCTCTGGTCAGTGACAATTCTCGAAGCCAAGATTACGAGCAAGCCTGCATCCAATACCGGAAACCTATTTGGGACGAACATACCTTGATAGTTGGAACACCTTTCGAGGCTATTGGAACTGTTTCCCAAAAGTCCTTTCCTGCTAAGAGAGAAACTTTCTCCTCCAGAGTCAGTGATTGTAGGATCGTATCGATATCGGAGTCAAAGACGAAGCCCATTATAATAATATACAATATTATCCACCAATAAATCTAAAACTAATGCTGCCGCTGAAAGTCTATGCAGATGAGAGACAGATTTGCGAAGGTCAAAAGCAAAATGGCTGTACGTGCTCGTCCTTCGATACTCGCGGTCTCGCTCTATTAAACATCCCTAGGGAACACTGCTCGCAACCTAGAACATACCTTAACGGGAATATCGTCCGTCACGCCGCCCAACGCCGACAATTGTTGCTTGATATGTGGAGAAGCTACCATAGTATGTCACACGGAGCGTCACATCATTGGCGGGTCTTGCTCTCTACCGAAGTGTTGCCGTGATTCAACCGCCGTTTATCTTGACCAGATATTCCCATTGGATGGCAGCGCTGTCGAGGAGGTCTGGAGAGTTTCTCCACGATAGGGGAACGGGCTTGGAATATCCGATTGTAAGGTCTGGTCAAACGTTGTGGTACCACCGGGATACGAACCGTTTATCCAGCACGTAATTTGTTTTGGTGGAACTGACTATCCTTCAATATTAGGTAATTGATCACTTGCCCAATCAACTGCTCGTGTCCTGGTGGTACAATGTCTCGTCAACTCCTACGGGATAAAACAGGGTTCCGGCAGGGATTAAACATGGTCCATGAACAAATTGGATAGCGAGGACTTTACACAGTAGAATTCCGTCTTTAAAGTCAAGGGCTCTTAACAGTCGAAGATCGTTTTGAATTTTGTCTCCACTTTTAAAGCAACTAGAGATGCCGGCTACGGTACTGAGTCAGCTCTGTGATGGGATCCCTGTTTGTCCCGTCGGGGTTGACAAGGGGCATACAGGGGATGTCCGCCTTTTCCTATGTGGATTGTACTTACCTCTATCAATAAAGGAATCAGCGCCTCGTTGACTGAAAATCACAGCATTGACTTGGAGGCTCCTTGTGAGGATATTGAGATAATTGCGAATCCGCAACTCACACGTAACTGTTCCAGTCACGTGCTCGGCAATTTGCGTGACAGTCTATCGCTGATTGGTCAGAACTGGGATGCTCACGGCACATGACTGGGATAGTTTGAAAAGTCACCCCTTGTTCGAAGCGGAGGGAAAGGCTCCGCATTGCGGAGAAACCTTGGGCATTTACCACTTGCCGATGAATAAATGGGGAATACTCGGGGATAAGGGATGTTCTGACTCGCGCGGTGTGGAGCGCCCGAATTCGTTTTGCGAAGGCTGGAACCTTCACATCATAGAGATACAACCTCCGTTCTACACGACCTCCTGGATCTTTCTCCTTCGATATCCTAGTATGGTTAGTATTTTCGTCTCCAGGGCAGTTAACTCGTGCGAGATAGTACTTGGATATGTTTTTTTTCGTTCTTTCGCTCCCGAGGTCGGTGCTCAAGCGCAACTACCAGCTGCTTGTTGATGCCTAGTTCGCGGCGTCCGCTTCCGCGATGGATTCCCGAGGCTACGACCAGCGTGGTGGGTCGACTAGTGCCATGGGTCCAATAGCCCTAGCTTCAGCATAGTTGAGAGTCCAATATATTCGCAGAGCCGGAAGCTTGGAGATCCATCTACTGCAATGTCAATCATGGTTTGGAGCTCTGTGTTCAAAGGTGAGCACATGTGAATGAGGACGATATGTCACGTGACTGGTTGCCGTTCAGTTCCAAATGTCGCCCCCACATTACCAATGTCTCCGACAAAGCGAACACGACTTCAGCCTCGCACAAGAAAACCTGCACTTCATCCTGACATGCTCCATTATGTGCTCGGCAGGTTATGGAGCAACAGCCTTTCCCCTCAGATGTCGAACCGGAGATCAAGGACGTCATTGAAGACATCTCTGAGGCGTACCAGAACGGTGTTGCAGTATGGGATGCGAGGGTGAAAGGGCTGTTTCTCGTAGGGGAAGAGATAGAGGCCGCAGGAAGACTCCAAATATCTTTGGAAAAAGGGAGTCATGAGCTAGGACGGGCTTACCGAGTTTATTATAAACAGGCTGGCAAACCTTTTGCTATCGGAGACTGTAGGTCTGGTTTCCTTCCTGATGGCATTTTTTTTATAAATCAGTATGGTTGTGGGTAGTAGTGTGTTGGACTTTTGTATTCACTTTGCCCGTATGCACTGATCAAACAACTGGCAGGATCCGGCACTGCACAATGCGGGATGAGGAAGGAACGTTGAACTTGAAGATTGAGAAAAGCAGCATTCACGACTTCCACGCTAATTCATCCTAGCAGAAATATACAACGAACTCCTCCGTCTCCATCACATCCTCATCACTCAAGTTGTCGAGGTAATACAGAACGCGCACGACGATGGCCTGGCCAGAATACCAATCGTCCCGGGCTCCTTTAGCCGATACCGACTCATCGACTACACGCTCCTCCGCCAAAAGTCAGACTGGGTGAAGAACGCCGCCCTAAAAGCTCTCGCACATCTTTTCGAAAAGATCTCAGAATGGGCAGTACCTTTACACACTTTGCCCCCGCTCGCCAGCCCGCCGGCGACATTTGCAACGCCTGAGACCGAACCGGAAGCAGAGGGCTTCTTTGACAGAATACGCGCTCCATTCCACCGCCAGAGATATGAATATGAAGAACTCCCATCGCCTTACTCGTTCCGTTTGGTGAGGGTGGAGACAGCGAGGGCACATGTCATGTGTCGGATCGAAACCTTTCAATTAGAGAATCCACCGCGTTTCCATGCCCTGAGCTACTGCTGGGGCAAAGGAGGGCAGGATGCCGATATTTGGTGTAATGAAAGACTTTTCAAAGTCAGTGCGAATTTGAGGAAGGGGCTGAGGAGATTGTCGGGATTTGGGGGATGGAGCCAGGTGCAGTGGTTTTGTAAGTGATCAGGGTAGTGTGGAGTTGATGATGCAATCGGAAGGAGCACATTTAGGTGTCAAAAGTTTCGCAATGCTTTCTATAAAGCGCAGCAGCACTTTTGTTCCGTCACTGAATGATTGGAATGACTTTGGCTGACTCCCGGGCGTTTTTAGGGATCGATCAAATTTGCATTGACCAGAAAAACTTCGCTGAACGGATGCAGGTATGTCATTTATGTAATTCCTCGTCAATACCCTGGGTAACGATTTCCAAGTCTAAAGAGTTCCATTATCCTATAGATCCGCTAATTCACTCCCACAGCAAGTCCGCCTAATGCGAGCGATCTACCAGCGCGCCCAAAACACAGTCATCTGGCT
This sequence comes from Byssothecium circinans, assembly GCA_010015675.1. NCBI lineage: Eukaryota > Fungi > Ascomycota > Dothideomycetes > Pleosporales > Massarinaceae > Byssothecium > Byssothecium circinans. The sequence goes on along the minus strand of ML977001.1, from coordinate 79,121 downwards.
CGGTCCCGACGAATCCAGTGTCCGCGAGGCCTTCTCCCTCGTAAACGACCTCTACCAACTATCCCGTGTACCCCAGCGCAACGAACGCCGTCCGCTCGCCCAAGGCCAACCCCTCGCAGAAATCATGACCCAGCCACCCCCAGAAGAAGATAAACGATGGGCCTCTCTATCCCGATTCCTTGACCTACCCTGGTTTGAGCGCTGCTGGATCATCCAAGAAGTTGTCGTTTCCCAAGGTGACCCCGTGATTCTTTGTGGCGGCCACCAGACTCTATGGTCGAGAGTGAAAGAGAGTTTGGAGTGGGTAGCGCAGACGCATGCACGGCTTTTAAACACCGAGAGGATGCGGCTTGTTAAGGGAATCTTTGAATTGACGTCCACGAAAGATGTGTGGGAGTTACAAAGCCTACTGCATTCGACGAGATCTTTTCAAGCTAAGGACCCCAGGGATAAGGTCTTTGCTTTGCTTGGGCTTGCGGGTGAGTCGAGAGCACCAGACCATTGGCCCAAGGCGTTGATGCCGAATTATGATCGCTCAACCAGGGACGTGTATACTGAGGTGACGCGGTATTGTATTCAGAAGACCAGGACTTTGAGTATATTGTCGCAGGTTGGGACATCTGGAGCAAAGGATGTCGATAAAGACAGCCAACAATATCCTTCCTGGGTCCCTCGATGGGACCTCCCTCACTCAGCGAGCAGCCTGAGTGCGTACACCACTGTACAAACCGGAAACGACTGGCGAATGCTAGTGGAGAGACACAACAACGCATCAAAAGACTTACCCGTTAGCCTTGACGCTTACTCTTCCCCAGACGTTTTGCGACTGGAAGGTATCCGCGTCAGCACCGTAGAGTCCTGTCTCCCAGCCGCTTTCCCAGACCAAGTGAGGTCTAATTCAACAGCATCGTTCACTGCCGACATTCACTCGAAGCTTCTCAAAAACATCCCCGAACTCTACGAAATGTGCCAACTGCGCCTCAGCCATCTCCCGGCCGCGGATATTCTAAAGAGATTTGCAATGGTCACGACGGCTGGTTTGACAGCAAGACAAGAAGCCGCGAGGCATGATCCCATGCATGCGGCACATGCACGTGCGTTTTTACTCTCGGCCGCACCAAAGACGCCGGAAACTGATAGCCAGAACCCGATGTACTCGCTCCGAACAGCTCTGCGGTCGAACCTCAGTGTATCAACATTGACAACACCAACTATCTCACCCCCTGCATCAACGGAGTCCCTAGCATCCAAGGCATCAGCTTCACACTCCCATCCACACCTCTATACACGTTCCTCGTCCAATGCGTGGCTTACTGCTACGTCCACAGGAACACCCACTTATGGCACCAGAGCCCTTGACTCACCCTTCGGGGAGCAAAAGGCAGATGCCGCACGGTATACATCAGCGCTATCGCCGATGATACATCGAAGACTGTTCGTAACGTCAGAAAGGCAGCTGGGGTTGGGTCCTGTGGCGATGATGTCTGGGGATGTGGTTGTTGTGTTGTTTGGTGGGAGAGTGCCATTTGTGCTGAGGAGGACGGAAGGTGGGGAGCAAGAGGAGAGTTGGAGGTTGGTAGGCGAGTGCTACGTAGATGGAGTTATGGGCAGTGAGATTGTTGAAGGGAGGGAGGCTGAACACGAGTGGTTTGATTTGGTGTGAGCATAGTCGTGGTGTGTGGACTCCTGTCTCAGAGGTCTGCATACGTAACGATTATTAGTAACATGTTTCGCTGTCTTGTGAAGAATGGTAGTCAGGTGGAACGGGTATCATTCGATCTATCTATCGCCTGCCATTTCTACTTCGAACTGCTCCTTAATTTCTCCAAATTCGGATCTGCTTGTCCGCACCTCCACTACCCACCCTCTCGCCATCAGGACTCCAATCTAACGCGAACACCTGATCAGCGTGTCCCGGGAGATCCTGCTTTAGCTTTCCCGTCCGCATGTCCCATACCTTAAGGGTAGTGTCTTTACTGCAACTCGCCAATAATCTGCTGTCCGCCGAGAAACAAGCCATGTACACCGGACCCACATGTGCCCTCAACGTATTCAAGAACTTGCCGTCTCGAGCTGACCAGAGCTTAACGTGATTGTCCCACGCCACGGATGCGAGCAGCGTCCCGTCGGGCGAGAAGCAGACTTGGTTTATTTGCTTCTGGTGACCGGTCATTCTGGTTATCGGCTTAGGGGAAGAGAGGGGCGTCCAGAGAAAGATTGTGCAGTCGTCTGATGCTGTGGCCAGACGTTCGACAATCTCGCCATTGAATGTAGCTGCTTTTTCGAATCGCGACCGGGCTTTCGAAAGTTTTTCTTCAGGTGAGGATGGGGGCTTGCGCGTATGGTCGTGGTAGGCCGTCCGGAGCACGAAGTCGGTGGACAGGGCTAGGTGATTGACCCAGTGTGCATGCCCGGAGAGCGTATGTACGAGGGTGCCTGTTGTAGCATCCCATACTTTTATCGCCTTGTCGTGTGAAGACGTGTATATGCGGCCTGTGCCACCCCATTTCACGCAAGTCACGTTAGACTTGTGCCCTGTGAGAGCAAAGTCCATACGTCCACCTATAGCATCCCATATTCGCACTGTACCATCCTTGCTCGAAGAAGCCACGCGTGGCCTGCCTTCTTGTTGTAGATGATATGGCTCCCAGCTTAGACTCGTTATGAAGCTTGTGTGCCCTTTTAACGGTCCACCTAACTGCTTGCCGGTATCAGGATCCCATACCCGCACCTCGTTGTCATAACCTCCGGAAGCGAGCAAAGAGCCATCAGGCGAGTAGCTCACCGCAAGCACCCACCTGGAATGTCCTTTCAATGTGTGTACTGGTGTTCCCGTATCGCAGTCCCATATTCTAACCGTCTTATCTCCACTCCCACTTGCCATCCGACTGCTGTCCTTTGGCGAGAATTGCACTGCGAGAATATTGTCACCATGCCCGCTCACTGCAGCCGCACATCTACTGACTGCCTTCACCCTGAACACGGCTTGTGGCGCATACTGTAGTACTACTTCCTCTTCACTGCTCACACGTCCTGGCTTGACCAATGCAGTCCATACGTCTTCTTTATCACCAAGGGCTTCGGTCGAAGATCCGTGGTAGAAACGGTAGGGTATGCGGTCGTCGGCTTGGTCTTTCAGCTCGTTGAGCAGTAGATTGAGATTGGATGTGCTGGCTTGAGATAGAGGAACTGTGAGGACGGGAAGAGAGTCGGACAGACCCGTGGTCTGGTCGACGAAGCGGATTCGGATGGTGCCGTCGGGGATGCCTGCTGGCGCGGCTTGAGTCTGCGTCGTCGCGAGGGCCTCACGTTTTTGGCGCTTTGATGGGGGCGGGATCTGAGTCGCCATTGCGTCAGGTAGAAAACTGTCACAACTACGGGCTGTATGGTGGTGATGGTGGGGAAGTGGGGGGCGGGACCTCTGAGAACACGCAGAGTCTGGAAATTTTGTGAGCTATCGATAAGGAGCACACACTAGCAGGGATGACGCGCTAAGCGAGCCTCTTCTGGCGTCACGCGTCTGATCTTCCCGTGACTCAAGTTCCCTCGGCCTTTCATCCTCCCAGGTACTGAGGGATGAAAGGCATCCAATTGATCACCGACTGACCGAACAGCTCGACTAATCAACATGTCTCGCTCAAGCAGACCTCCAACGTCATACAGCACCTCGGGAGGCTCGTCCTCCTACCCCACCTACACCTATGGGTATGGGTACAACACTACGACGGCTACGCGTCCAGGAACTCGTCGTGGCGGCACAGGAAGGCCTTCAACGGCTCGCCCTCGGACCGGTGCCTCGACAATTGCACGTGTAGAGAGGCAAGAAGTCATCTGTGCTATCGCTGAATCCCGTGGCATCTCCCCAACTGTCGGCTTAGCGCTCCTCAACCTTGATACTGGGGAAGCTGTGCTCTGCCAGATATGCGACAGTCAGACTTATGTCAAGACCCTTCACAAGCTCCAAGTCTACGGACCTACAGAGATCCTCGTCATGAACACCGCAGCCAGCCCTCAGTCCAAGCTCTACTCCATTGTTCTGGAGAGTGCTGAGGAACTGGGGAGTAGATTGCAGGTTGTTGACCGCAAGTACTGGTCCGAGAACGCAGGCATGAGCTACATCCAAGAACTTGCCTTTACGGACGATGTGGAGGCTATCAAGCTTACTGTGACTGGCAGCTACTATGCCGTATGCTGCATGGCAGCTGTATGTGTTATGCTCCAGCACAGATGCCTCTAACTGACAACCATCGCAGGTAATGAAGTATACCGACTTCTCATTGGGACGCAAAATCACTCCTCACTCTCTACGGATCAAGTATGAGCCGAGTCAGGGCTCGATGATGATCGACATATCCACCATCTACTCACTCGAGCTCGTGCAAAACCTGCACAACCCGAAGTCACGCGATTGTCTGTTTGGTCTACTCAACCAGACCCAGACACCCATGGGAGCTCGGATGCTACGTAGCAACGTCCTTCAGCCCCTCACCGACGTCGAGACTATCAATAAGCGATATGACGCAGTGGATGAGCTACAGGTCAACGAAGACATGTTTCAGTCCACTCGAGGCGCATTGAAGAACTTTCTAGATGTTGATAAGATACTGACAGCTGTACGAGCCATTCCAGGCTCCGCAGCTCAAGTTAGCTAACTTCCATCTAGCTTATCGTCGTACCAACCAAACCGACGCTTCAGACTTCCGAGCAGAGCATCAATCAGATCATCATGCTTAAGACTTTTGTCCACTCTATCCGACCGATCTACGAAGCTCTGTTCGGGGCTAGAAGTTCAATGCTACAGAATATCCGCGAAGTTAGTGTGTACTTCATCATGGACGCTTTCGACTAATCTCGGACCAGTACTGTGCGCCAGTGAACATCAGGCCCCTGCTGGAACTAATCGATGAAGCTATCAACGACGACACCCACTACGCAAAGCAGCCAGTTGAACTCAGGAACCAGCGTACCTATGCTGTCAGGTCGGGTGTCAATGGCTTGCTCGATGTTGCTCGTCAAACCTACAAGGAGAATCAAGGTGACGCATACCTTTATGTGACAGAATTAGGCGGTGGGTAGCTCAATGAATTGGTCCTTCCATGAGCTAACATTAGTCCAAGAGAACTACAACCTTGGCACTACGATCAAGTATGAAACTTCAAGGGGTTTCTATATTCAAATTCCAAAGTCTGATCTCGAGCAATTTGAGCACCGGCAGCTGCCTCCGGTCTTCACTAATGTCGTCAAGAGGAAGAACTATGTCGAATGCCAAACTTTGGAGCTGATGAAGAGAAATCAGAAGGTATAATTTTGTCCGCTATTACTGAACGCCTACTGACTGGCACGCAGATCGCAACTTCTCATCAAGAGGTTGTATTATGCAGTATGTTTAAGGCACTGTTGTTTGACATTATGTTGACTGATTTTGCAGGCGATATGTTCATCCAGGAGCTCATCGAAAAGGCTCGCTGCCACATGTCCATCTTGTTCAAAATTTGCGAGGCCATCGCAATGTTGGATATGGTATGGAAGACACCTGCTACTGCTTATCAATGCTGATTTGGACAAGCTTTCCGCATTTGCGCACCTTGTGACGGTGCATGATTACGGCAAGTATGTCCTGGGGTTACGGCAAGGCTCATTCTAATTAGCATAGTCAAGCCTCGCATCACCGACACTCTTTGCCTTGAAGATGCACGCCATCCAATTCGAGAGAAAATCATGCAGACAAAGTTCATTCCGAACGATGTGTTTGCCAACCAACAGCATCGATTCCAGATCATCACTGGTTGTAACATGAGCGGCAAGAGTACTTTCATTCGGTCTGTAGCGCTTCTCTCAATCATGGCCCAGATCGGTAGCTTGTGAGTGGTTTGCCTCACCTAATTTGAGACTCCGCTGACAGCTATAGTGTACCTGCACGTCGAGCCTCGTTTCCGATTCTAGGTCAGCTTTTTGCGCGAGTAGGTATGGACGACAGTGTGGAGAGCAACGTTTCTACGTTCGCCGCAGAGATGCGTGAGATTGCGTTCATCTTAAGAAACATCGACAAGCAGAGCATGTAAGTTTGAAACTTGACAGTTCGATGACAGTGCTGACCAGAACAGGGCCATCATCGATGAGCTTGGACGGGGGACTAGCACTCGTGACGGTCTAGCCATTGCTATCGCTATTGCGGAGGCACTTGTCAACAGCAGGGTTAGTATTTATATTTATCATGTGATTTAGTACTAACTGCGCTCCAGGCACTTGTGTGGTTCGCTACCCATTTCAAAGATATTGCGACAATCCTGTCAGAACGCAATGGTGTCAAGAGTTTGCATCTGGCGGTCGAAGTTAGTACCCACCCTCCTCATTGCTTTGTCTTTACTAAAACGACAAAAGATCAGCGATGACGATACCATGATGATGCTGTACAAGGCCGTCGATGGTGCTGTCAAAGAGGCACATTACGGTCTTGCGCTCGCTGGTGTCGTTCCACTACCCCCACAAGTCCTCGCCGATGCAACCCATTTCGCCCACATACTCGCGCGCCAAATGTTGCAGAAGAAGAAGACCTCACCCAACGTCATCCAAGAACGTCGTCGCAAACTCATTCTCAGCCTAAAAGCGCTCCTCAAAGATGCGTACAATAGCCCCATGGACGCTGAGTCGTTGACCCTGTGGCTCAAAGAGCTACAGAAGGAGTTTGTGAATCGTATGACGGCGATTGAAGCTGCGGCTAAGAGTATTGGTGAGGATAGCGAGGAAGAAGACGAGGAGATGGATGATGATGGTGATGAGGACGAGGACGAGGACGAGGAGATGGGGTATACGAGTGTGGTCGATGCGGAAGAAGACGAAGAGCGGGCCGCGAGTGCCATGTCGATTGATTCCAGGATCACTTCAACGAGCTCGTCGTCTACGGTCCGAGCAGCTTCGACTACGGTGTCTTCTGTGCGCGCGGTGTCGGAGAATGAAGGGTAGATGGACGGCGCATTTTTCAGCCATGTCGTATTTCGATACAGCTGTCCCCATTACGTGAGACGATCGCGGGCGTTTATTACTTCGTGTAATGTAAGGACGACCGGCACGATATATGCAGGTTAACATGTATAAAGAAAATAGATTTACAGACACGATGAAGGTGAAGTGAGACTTTTACCAAAAGCATAAGTATAACATAGTCTGAGGCATTTTGATGGTCGGATAGGAGAATATGCCACCGTACTACACTGTAAGTAAGTTGTTTGTTTGTTTCGAGATACAGAGTCCCGCTACTAGAGAAAAGCTGATGTTTCTCCGCTCACTCACCGCGCCATATATGTACTGTACAGGTCATATACATGCATGTGCAAAGCGCCCAAGTGGCTACCGCTAGCGCGATCAATAGCTAGCCCACGCGAGCTTGTGAGATTTACATGTAATTAATTGGACAGCTCCCTTGAACAGCTTTCAAGCCTCCAAAGCCTCCAAAGAGTCGATGGGGTAGCGCACGCGAAAACGAGAATGAAGAGCGAGTTAAAGTACGTAGGAGACATTCTCTCGATTCTTCATCTATTAATTCCCCTCTCCAAACACTCCAATCCAATCCAATCCAATCCAATTCAATCCGAAGGACATCCAGTCTCCACAAAGATCCAAAGTCGTAGTAATAGGCATTAACATGGTATACAAAAGATGGCGACGGCGCAATGTACACAGGTTTGGGATTATAGAGGGCATTCAGAAGAAAAGGCCGGAGCGCGCTGAGATGATTTCCCCCAGTATCCGATCCAATCCCATTGTTGGCGTGGCCAGTCGTGTTGAGTCGAGTCCCGGCAGTGGTGGTGAAAAAAGCCAGTGTGGACTCCCTTATATCGTTCCGTTCATATACACAACTCCATCTTCCCTCCGCTCTCCTCTCCTCTCCTCGAAACCGCACTCTTCCATCCTCCCTCCATCTCCCTTCTCACTTCTTTTCCTACTCCACGGTGTATCTCTATTGGGCGGCGGACTTGCGAGCGGAGATCTGGAAAAGGCAAACTTAGTACAGTGCGTAAGTAAGGTAACTGTTGGGCAAGCTCACCCTCTTCTGGACCAAGAGACCAATCAGCAGGATGGCGACAGCGCCAATGATGGCAAACACGAGAATGACACCGGGTTCCCTAGCAGCCCAGTTCTTGCGCTTGACGAGGTGGGAGACGGCAGCTTCGCTGCGCGCGACGAGGGACATGTCGATGGCGGCCATTGCGATTACTATCTGTCATAGTCGGTCAGCCGCACATCCTCAACACTTTTATCATCGAGCATCCCAGATGAAGTCCCAAGGTGGTATGTTATCCGTGCGGCCTTGGAGTTTGAAACAAAAGGGTTGGCAAAGGCTTGTCTTGCGGGCGAAGGATGGATCCACCTGTCAATGAATCATTGCGTGCGTTGCATCGCGACAACCCCGCCCGCATCGACAGTAAAAGCGCCGACAAACAGCCCTCAATAGCAGTCCCACGGCGGCTTCCAGCGTACCTTTTCGACTCGTGATAAAATCCCGCAACGATGCAATTGTCGAGAAAGCTTCGTCCAGGTCCGTTCCAGAGATCAGTCGGTAAGGCAATTCAGTCAGACTCGACAGCGTCGAATGACGGCGACGTGAGCAGAGGGAAGGAAGGAAGGGAGAAGCCAGCAACGTTTCCGCTCATGAATTGACCGGATATCCGCTCTTATAAGGATGGCGCATTCGCCGAAAAAGTCTGCGCTCAGGCTCGGTGAGGCATTTGTTTGGTTTGGGGATCGTTCGCTCGCTCGCGCCCTCGCTCTTGTTTGGCCGCCGCGCGGGACCGGCGGGACCCCCGGCATTTTCCCTTTGCTCCACTTGGGCAATCGTCTGGACAGCGGAGGGAGAGGAAACTAGCGGACTTACTTTCGAGGCTCTGTCGCGGAGGTGCGCAGTGCTGTGGAGTGGGATGGAGCTGGGAGTAGAGGAAAGCAGAAGAGGTGGAGAAGAGGAAAAGGAAGAAAAGAGCTGTCCCCCTCGATATGAGCTAACAAGCAGCTGCCAGAGAACTGCATGGCTGAGGAGCTAGCCCCTGCCCGCCAATCAATGCATAGCGGGGCGAGCCAGAGGGAAAGGAATGATCGGCCAGAGAGCGAAATTGTGCATCGGCAGGGCGTCAATGGACTCAATGGTACCTTTCATACTATAAGAAGCTGTCCTCTATCATCTGGTGCTATTTGAGTCGTCGTGGATGGTCGCATGGTGTTGCGACGGAGGTGTTGTCTTGCGGTGAGCTCGATGCTCCTGCCCGCAACCGTTCGGCCCCACCTCGCTGCTGTTCGCTTCACCCCTGCTAGCGCCCAGCTTTAAAGCCTCACGCATCACGCCGCGTGATGACATAATTGCCAGCTTATCAGCAAGCTGCAGAATGCAGAATCCATCCGCGAAAACCTTCCGTGTTTGACGTCGACTGCACTGTCAAATGCCTCATCTCACCTCACCTCATCCCCCCTTTCCATCTCATCTTCCGCCAGCAATGCCGACATTTCCTCGAACAAGGTGATGCTTGGATGAGGCGTGCTATCACCCTCGGCACGCACGATCGACAGGGATCGTCACCAAGCTTTTCTTGTCCCCTTGTGCCAAGTCTGGGGTGAATTTGCATCTCGTCACATCTCGCATTCACCCATGGTTGTTTCACTTTTGTTTCCTCGACAACGGTTTCGTTCAATCTGGAAAGCTACTTCGAAACATGGATATTTCCCAAGACATTGCTCTTTGGTCAACAGTGTTAGAGAGCGTGATAACCGACGGTTGTATAGCTGATTTCTCTCAACAATGGTGCTTCGGCCGAAGCCTTTATTTTCCTAGCTTCCTATCCTCGGAGATGAAGATTGGGGAGGCGGGAATAAGATGGATGTGACTCGGTTGAACCTTTGCTTCACTGTTAATGGTGACGCGACTCAATGAGTCTGGTAAATTTCTCTCGAAACATTCAGCAACCCGCTGTTCACGGACCACGAGTGACTTTCCGTCTATTTTCCAATCTTTCCCAAAACGCCCCTCACCCCAGGGCTCCTCTCCTCACCCTCAGCCTCCGCCCTCGCTCTCTCCACAACCCACTCGCATCCATTGACCTTCGCTACCTCTACAAGCGCCTCTGCCCTCTTCATTCGCATCGCTTCTGGCAGGCCTTCGAAGCTAGCATCGAAGAGAATCTTTTCTAGGCTGTCCTTCGCCTTTGCATCGGTGAGCGAAAGACCTGATGGAAGGCGAGAGAACAGAGCGTGGAGCTCGTTGAAGGTAGTCAGATGGATGTCCTTGGCGTGTGTAGAATTCGCGCGCTGGACCAAAGCAAAAATGGTTGTGAGACGCTTAGCCAAGTCAGACTCTGAAAGTTTTGTGGGGTTTGGTGACAAGAGGAGAGCACTAATGCTAGCGGAGAGTGTCTTCTCTTGCCTGTGAAGTAGTCAGTAAAATAGATCACCAGTTATAGAATACGGTGGGAAGCTTACAGCGCAACATCCTTCATCGCCTCTCCCCCATCAACCTCCATATTCTCTCCCTCCTCGTCCCCAACGAGCACTTCATCAAGCACGCCCTCCACGATCTCAACCACCGTATTCGAAAGTTCAAGGTCCGTTCTTGCGCGACATATCTTGCCGAGAGCTTCAAGTGCGAAGGGCCGATACCCTTTGTTCTGCCTCTTTGCCTCACGGATGGTAACTTTCTCAATCTGCTTGGCGATCTTGGTCTCCTCCTTCCAGAAGCTCTCTCCGCGCTCGACGAAGCGGACAAAGGCTTCAAGAACAACTTCTTTCCCCTCCCATGTCTTGCCACCCATAGCTTTGTCTAGCGTAGGCCAGATGATTTCCGCGTTCGACTTGGCCATTAGCTCGCTGCCTGTAGTGGTTGCCATGATCGTGTCTGCGACAGTCTTTGCGGCAGTGTGCTTGAGGACCCATTTCTGGCTCTCCAGATACTTTTCCGCAAGTGTGACAATCTCTTTGAGATACAGCAGTACAGCACGACTCCCAGCGACGTTGTCAGACCATGTATCCCCGAACAGCTTCTTGACGTCTGCATGCGTGTCGTGTTTAGCTAGAAAGATGAAGGGTAGCAGGTCCGATGACAGGGAGGTAAAGCGATCCGCTGCATTCTTGGAAATCGAGAGGATGATATCCCCAGCTGTAAGTCGGCTCCTATCGTCTTCAGACTTAAAGTACAACTTATGGCAGAAAGCGATGGTGGCGAGGAGCTGCTTATCAGATCCTAGACGGGCCACGTAACCTGCTGCTGCGGCATAGGAGGATGAGACAGTATCGTTGCGGTCGTGCACGAATTTTTGGATGAGCCTGAGGAAGCTGTCCGCGTACGGTTTAAAGAGGAAGTTGTGCCGCGTGCTAAGTGTAACGAGGATCCTTGAACAACCCACTTTCGATGGAAGGCCGACTGCATTTTTCATCGCTGTTTCAATGCGAGGGACGAGCAATTCCATCGTCTCGGCGTCTGCAAGGTCAAGACAACGCTCGATTGACTCGGTCAGTGGCGAACTCCGCACACTTTGAAGCCTCATATCGTCGATCTTCTGCTCCGTCAAATTGTACTTCGAGGCGTTGAGATGAATATAGTTGACTGCCTCGGGTTCTAGTGAACTTAGTAGACCAAGGAGTCGCTCGACAAGCTCGGGTACGTGAGGATTCAGTGTCTTTGCGTTGCTCTTCTTCACGATATTGAGCAGTGTGACCACAGCGAACATTCGGACTTCTTCAGCGCTAGACTCCAGTCCAGAGCTAGAGAAGAGAAAAGGGAGTACCCGTGAGAGCATAGCATTGGCGGTTTTGAGTGATGAGTCTCCTGCTTCGAGCGAGCGTGTCAGGATGCCAGTGAGAACTCGGGCAAGTGAAGCTGCAGCCGTTCGGACGGATTCCTTGATATCGTCTAGCACCTTGAAGCATTTGTCCCATATATCGCCGAGGTATTTCTCGTACTGCCAATGTTAGTGAAGGTTATAAGCCGAGAGGGTGGAATATACCTTATCGATGTTGCGCCCTTGCACAAGGTCGGCAATGGCTGCACAGGAAGCCTGACGAACGCGCCATTCCTTTGTAAGAATGCTCACTAACAGATCATCCATTATGGCGTCGAAGTGTTTGTCGATGGTAGCTGATGAGTTTTTGACCAATGCGTTCCAAATATCGTTCATGGATCGCTGGACGTTCGTGTTGGGGTCAAATCTATACCATAGTCAGTACCAGAAGCACAGTAGGTTCAACATACATACCTATAGCGGAATAGTTTCGGATACAGCTTCGGATTCTCAGCAAGGTACCCGTCAACACTAGAGTCCGAGAAAATGTTGCTCAGACCAAAACGTCCAAATGCCGCTCTACTTGACCAGATGGAGTTGTTCGATGCAAGTGACATGAACCGATACACAAGACTAGAATCCCCGACTTCAGAGGCTAGACTAAGGATATCCTTGTATGTCGTGACCGACCCATCCCCAGTCGGCAAGGCGCCAGGCTCAAACAATTCGGTGTCTTCCGTGACAGTACCGGACATCTTCGACTTGTTATCGGAGAAAGAGCCTACAAGGTCGCGTACGAGATCGTCCTTGAGCTGGCGATCCCCCTTCTCATAAACGAGACCAAGACCACGAGAAGCGGCTTCTTGCACAACCTCGTCTCTATCGGAGAGACAAAGCTTAAAAGCAGTTTGACATTGCGGTAGATACTGCTGAATCTCTGGCTTCTGCCCGCAGTACTGAAGAAGACACAGTAACCAGATGACAGATGCCTTCTTCAATGAAGGCTTGGTCTGGCGGCATCCTTTCAGCGTCTTCTCAAGGACTGTAGTCAATGTTGTCTCACGCTTTGGCCCTGAGGGTGTAAGTGGAGCTGCGTCCCATGGGTCGTGCTGTTGGTCAGGATGCTCGATATCGAGCTCTGTTGTCAGTGCCTTCGATTCCCAGCCGCAAGCAAAGCAGCTCAATGCTTCCCCAACAGAGAACTGCACTTCCGACTGTCGTACCTCGTGGAGCTCATACAGCTTTTCGAAAACGAATTCGTAATCGCTCAACTCGGGCTCGTTCTTCTCTTCAATAATCATTGACAAGTGACCTAGAGCAAGAATAGCGTTGGTGGTGCCTGATTTGGCAGAGTCGTAGATATGCTGGACAACTTCCTGGAATTTAGAGAATTTTGCGATGATTCCAGGTGTTATGACGTGAAAAAGGCTGAATTGGTCGATGCACGCGAAGACCGCAGACTTTAGTGTGGCATCTTTGGACTCTCGCAGGATTTCGAGGACAATCTCTACAAGCTGGAGCACGGGGTGACCATCAGCTGCAGTGATAGGCTTTCTCCAGTGTAATCGGCTAAAGGAGTAACCCAAAGCGGTGATGGCGCCGCTGATTGCGTTGATGTCAGCACCCACGGCGGTCTTCCATGTTTTAATTTTGTCGAACAACAATGTTGAGGACTTCTTGACGAGCTCTGGATTGCAGCCTAGATGCGAAGCCAGTAGACCAAAAGAATGTGCAGCAGCCAGACGTCGGCTAGCATTGTTGGAGAGGATCGATGGCTCCAGAGCGCGTAGCTCTTGTAGCAATGCTGCCTTCGTCCAGATGCTGTCAGGGCAGAGCGACAGGAGACGAACAAAGTTACTACCAATGTCACCAATATCGCTCAGCTCATCTCGCGTGACCCTGTCAAAGCTCGCTCTCAAAACAGTGGCAAGAGAAAGTGTGTGAGACGTGCTGATAGCATATGATCGGAAAGCTTGGCGAGCCCGGAGATCCGTAGATATTAAGGTCTCCAATTTCCGTCCCCAATCTTCTGTGAGCTTCTCACGGATGTTCTTGTCTACTAGTGCCGAGTGCATTGCAACCTCGGAGGTGAACGTGATGACTGTATCGAGCGTTTCGGGAAAGCGCTGTTGCAGTCTTCGAGCTCGCTCGACAGCATCGTCGCCATCTAGATCCATGTCTTCGTCATCATCTTCGTCTGGCCGAACGAATAGGAAATCGACCAGTTCATCAAAGTCCGGAAAGGAGAGGTCGTTTTGATCGCTGTCAGGTCCGGGCATTGAATTTGACATGCTGAACCAGTATGGGTCGAGACCCTTCCTTCCTTCTTCGACAACCTCATGCCTCTCACCTGCTCCTCCACTCACGGATAGGATATCTATCCACCGAGCCAGCACATCGTGGTAAGACAAACACCTATTAGCGAATCGAGTTGCAACATACCGTGTGCTACGGACTAGCTTGTCAGGGCCGTTTGTGGAGGGTGAAATTGAAGCCGAGTATTGGAGGAGTAGCTGTCTGAACTTTCGTCGTATCGATTCGTCGAACGGCTTTGCAAATACACTAAGCACAGAAGAGAGCGCCTCTTCTATACTAACTGCAACGTCTTTCCCCGACGCGTCTTCTCGTAATGAGCGGAAGAGCCACCCAAGCAGGTCCAAATTAGGCTCCAGCAGAATCTTTCCCGGTGCAGCTTTGGCTAACAGTCCGATAGTTTCGTAGCCATAGCCACGAAGCTCCATATCCTGGTCTCGATCGGGCGTAGGCCATCCTTGATCTTGAAGGAATGCTCTGAGATTGCCCACGAGGCCTTCAGCGATAGTTGAAAGATGCTCAGCCGAACCTCTCCGGGCCACAAAATTGACTAGGGCGAAGATGGCGGATCGAAATTTGGAAGCTTCTCTACCTGCTGTAGTCTTGCTTGTGGGATTCAACTCAGGAGACAGCAGACCCTCCTCGACAATTCTTGCAATTTCTTTCGGATACGTGGTGCAGGTTACTGATTTGGATAATACCCCGAGAATTCTGATCCGGAGAGGTATCTTGACTGCTAGAGGGCCATCTGGTGCCGTGGATCCAAAGTATAGCTGTAGTAGCGTTTGTACCATGTCGGTATTCTCCATGTCTTTTGAGCTAGTGACACGCTTGAAGGTATCTTCACCAACTTCAGATATTCGCGAGTTTGTATCCGCCGATGCAAAGAGCGCAGGCAAGAACTTCTCGGCGTCTGTAAACATGCCACTGGCAAGAAAGCGGGTGACAAGCGCTTTTGCTTCAGTTAAATTCAAGCCAGCATCCGCACTGGGATCCCAGGCCTCAGGCTTTCCCTGAAGAGTAAGAAATTTGTACTCCTCTGCTGAGAGGCCTGGACATCTCGTTGATGAGCCTGTCTCAACACTGCTTTGGCGGACTAAAGTGAGGAGGATCAGTTTTCCGAACCAATTGGATAGAAACGAGGCGTCATTGTCATCTATGCCAAGTGTGGACCTCAACTCGTCGTCTTCTTTGCTACCCCTTAAAGGCAACTTGAAGTGGGTCAAAAGCCGCAAAATCAGATGAAACAGCTGAGATGCATGCTGTGGTGACTTTTCATAGTCAGACGAGATGCCTCGAATGAGAATAGGTAAAAGTTCGAGCCGGTCAGTAAGCGGGAGCCTTGAGATGCCTTGCTGGACGTATAATATGTCGAAATGACGGATGAGGGGTACATTGGCATTCTCTTTGAACTGCTTCAATAGAGCCGCGACTGGTAGTTTGATCTCCCTGGAAGCGCGTTAGATGGCAATCGATTGCTGCGTTACATGATGCGTACTGTGGCTTTAGGCGAGTGTTGATGTGTTGGCAGATTGAAATGACCTAGGAGAAGTCCGCCATCAGCGGTGCTCAACACAACGACATAATGAGAGATGGCAAACAGCGTGAGATGCATCGTACCTTGTCTCTCACGGGTCTATGCTCAGAGCCGAGTTTGAGAAGTAGAGGGGCGAGATAGAGCTTGAGCAGGTCTTCCAGCTTTTTGTCGGAGTCGGCGAGAGCTATCCGCATCTCCACCTTGCCGACCAGGGCTAGTTCTTTCGCTTCTGGTGTTTGGCCGGCCATGGCGAATCTGTAGAGTGAGTGCTGCAGAGGAGATGTTACAGGCGCGGAGCCCACGGTAATGAACAAACGTACGCCACAGGCAGCTCCGACTGCGCGGTGCGTTGGTCGGAGTCCACAGGCAGAACACTGATGACGCTGGGATTTGCTGAACAATCAGAATCAGGCTTCGTCAGATGTCTTCTGCCTCCGCTCGCCACATGGCCTGCTCAGTGCTCACTTTCACCACACCATTTGCGTGCAGGGGTCCTAGAGCAGTCTGAGCGGGTGAGGCTCCACGGCTCGTCCGGTCGGCGTCGGAACAACGTTTGCGCACGGGGCAGGAGTGACGCAGTCATTCTGCCTGTGCCTGTGCCTGTATCTCGTAACCTTCACCCAAACACGCAATAACTATTGCCTTCCGTCTCGCAGCGCCTCTTACCCACCACCGCTGCCTATTACCTGGTCAACAGCTAGAGTAGCGCTCTCGGCCGTATATTCACTGTCATTCACCAACACAATCAGCATTTGCGAACAAGTTCCGCCCACCTCGCCGCCAAAACTGCAGTAATCTTTTCGTGCCACCGTCACCGTCACCAAGAAGGGACCTCTCGCCAGCTCAAACGCCTTTGGCCTTACCGGAAGACACTCCACGCCGTCGGGGGCGACTGCACCCGCCAAACGCGCCTCTGCCTCACGCGTCGTGGTAGAAAATACCCCACCGCTGGGCTCTCGCGCCAACTTCCCAACGCACAACACCACAGACCTTCCACCGCACACAGATATCTTCCCAACACCACAGCAGCCATGGACGAAGCCATCTCCAACTTCTGCGCAATCACGTCGTGCGAGCCCACCAAGGCTGCCCAATACCTCCAGCTCACTGACAATAATCTCGAGCAGGCGATACAGCTCTTCTTTGACAGCCCGAACCTCGATGTCGGAGGCTCGTCTGCATCTCAACCACCCGCCACGAGTACCCCGGCCGCACGCGATCCCATACAAATCGACTCGGACGATGACATGGACTTTGGCGACGACGTGACGTCGAACTCCCCACCTGCCTTCCAGCCGAACACAGAAGATGATGAGGCCATGGCCCGTCGCCTACAAGAAGAAATGTACGGCTCTGGAGGCGGCAGTGGCGGCCAAGGTCAGGACGAAGTACGAGCTCCCATAGACCGACGGACAGAGACTCTGGTCGGGCCAGACGCAGACTGGGGCCCCGAGGATCCAGATGCCATCAATGCCATGGTGCAGGAACAACTTGCTCGGAGGCGTGCCCCAGGAACGAGGCCTGGCATCTTCAACCAGCGGACAGCCCAGACCTCGGTTTGGGACAACTCGGGAGACTCAAGTGCGCGACGACGCGAGCTTGCAACAGCAACAGGGGGTGCCTCCGAACAATCAAACAAGATGAACATGCTTGCGGAGCTGTTCCGACCGCCTTTCGAGATCATGTTCCAGCAGTCGTGGGAGCGCGCCCGTGATGAGGGCAAGGAGCAAGAGAAGTGGATCATTGTCAACATCCAAGACCCCGCCATCTTCGATTGCCAGCGTCTCAATAGGGACATCTGGAAGAACAACGATATCAAGGCCACTGTGCGAGAGAACTTCATCTTCATGCAGTACGCCAAGGATGACCCTCGCGGACAAGAGTACATGAACTACTACTTCCACGCCCGCGACAGCCCCGACGCCTACCCACACATTGCCATCGTCGACCCGCGGACAGGAGAGCAGGTCAAGGTCTGGTCTGGACCTCCTCTCCCTGAGCCTGTAGAGTTCCACGCTCAGCTCCACGAATTCCTCGACCGATACAGCCTGAACGCTGCAGCAAAGAACCCTGTTGCGATGCGCAAGTCTGAGAAGAAGAAAATGGATCCGGGTGCCATGACCGAGGACGAACAGATGGCTATGGCACTTCAGAATAGCCTCGATAACAATCAAGGCCTGAAGGTCGAAGATCCGGACGCGCTCACCAAGGGTGAGGGGTCCGACAAGGGCAAGGGTAAAGCTGATGAAGCGGTTGCCGAGCCTTCATCTAATGGCACATCGCCATTTGATCTCATCGCATCCGACAATCCACACACTGAGCCAGCTACCGATCCTACCACAACCACGCGCATCCAGTTCCGCGGTGGTCCCGGCCGACCTATCGTTCGCCGCTTCGCATTGTCCGATTCTGTCCGTAGGATCTACGAGTGGATCAAGTCTAGTCACCCTTGGGAAGGGAAAGAGGGCTACACGTTCGACCTCGTGTTCACGGGAAAGAATCTTATGGATTTGCTAGATTCCACCATCGAGGAAGCTGGGCTAAAAAACGCCAGTGTGATGGTCGAATTCATTGAGTAGTGAGTAGGATGGAGATGGCGGGATGGAGGACAAGCCTCGTGTGAATTCCCTGGCAGGATTATACATAGTATATTCATGCCAATTCAAACGATCTCAGGTGGTTGCTTGCGGTCATGGAGAGTGGCATTTTCGGCGTGGGGCGCATCATCGTTCACGAAGTCCAGATGTGGATGGTGGAATGGGGCATTGGTGCCACGCAGCGGATCACGGTAATAGCAAGTGGGTACATATGTAGATCTCGCTTAGATTTTGTTTATGGCTACTGATAGTCGCCTTTCACAACATACCCCCCAGCATTAATGGCATCCAAGCTCTGTATAATCCAGTACATTCTCTTCAGCACTCGTGATCATTCCGTGACTAGTC
Source organism: Byssothecium circinans (assembly GCA_010015675.1). Taxonomy (NCBI): domain Eukaryota; kingdom Fungi; phylum Ascomycota; class Dothideomycetes; order Pleosporales; family Massarinaceae; genus Byssothecium; species Byssothecium circinans. Next base: position 60,570 of record ML977001.1, on the reverse strand, counting down.
CTCTTCTGAAGCAAGCTCTCACTTAACGGCACGCCCAGCTCAGATGGAGCAGTAACATTGACGCTCTTAATGGACAACGAACTTGGTGGGATCTCCTAACATTATATCTAAAAGTTCGGACGAGCATTCCGCAATCTGCTGAAATCAAATCCCACTCCCCGTTCACAAACCCCAACGCCCCCAAAGGAACACCACTCCTCATCCCCGCATGCCTCCCTCACTCCCCCCATGCACCCCCCTCCCTCACCATAAAATACATCCTATAAACCTCGCCATCCGCACCCACAACCCCCTCGAAACAAGCCTCCGCTCTCGTCACAAAACCCAGCCGCTCATAAAACGCCTTCGCACTGCCTGTACTTTCCACATACATCGGGTACCCGTCTCGATCCGCTTGTCGCAGACCCCATTGCATCAGCGTGTTGCCGATGCCTTGGCGTTGGTAGTCGGGGTCGACGAAAATCTGCGCGAGTTCTATGGGAAGAGTCGTTAGTTATATTTCGTATGGTGGACGTATGGTTAGGGAGGGAGGAAGGGAAGAAGCGAGGAAGCGAGGAAGGGAGATATACCCCAGACACCATAATCGCCATGTAGCACGCTCTCCCTCATCTCCTCGAACACTTTATCCGTCCTAGCTTTCACGTTTGAATTCCAATGCCTCGGCAGCGTCTCACTCAAATCTACCTGCACACTTCGACCACCGGGCGGGTCAACACCCCATTGATACCCACCCGGTCCGAAAAACCCAGCAGCGCCTACGATCTTCCCTCCTCCTTTAATACTCGTATCTACAGCCTTAACGAGCCGATTCCCAGTGACTTGGAGCGCTTTATTGAACCGCCCGATGCGCCAGCGGCGTTCTTCGAAGGGGTCTTTAGGGCTGATGTTCTGCGGTAGGTGTTGAGCGAGACGCAGTTCGTCGGTTGCGAAACAGCGGTCGAAGAGCGAGGCTAGGGCGGGTGCGTCGGGTGAGGTGAAAGGTTGGAGTTGGATGGTGGGTGAGGGCGGTGATGTTGAGTGTGGCTTCTTCTCGGGGGTATCGGGGCTGGTTTGCAGGTTTCGGCTCGTTGCTGGCGAAGTCTGGGGTGTGCTGTAGTCTGAATTGTTTGAGTCGAAGTAGTCTGCTGCGTCGACGGAGGTGTTGGGACTGGGGCTTGGGGACGGACTGGTGGATGGAGTGCCGGTGGATGGCACACCTCTGGGGCTGAAGGTGTAGCAGTTTTTTGTTGGAGGGGATCGAGCGTGTGGGGGAGGAGCGAGAGTGCAGTTTTTGTGGAGAGCTCGGGGGCGGTGGGGGTCGGGGTCGGAGAATTGGACGGAGTAGGGTTGGGAGGTATGTGGATCGCGGAATATTGTTGACATCTTGGGTGGTCGGTCGTTCAGTGGTAAAATCTTATGTTTCTGCAGTTTGAGAAACTCATAATAGGGGGCGAGCAAAAGGATGGTGGAATATTTTTTCGAGGAAAAGATATCATAGCCTCCTTTACTCCCTTTTATTTGGAGAAGAGGATTCTCGCCTATTTTATGTTGCTATAAACAAAAGCTCATTGCCCGAAACGGCACTTCAAAGCCATGGAGTTGGAACGGTCTGTGGCGTTGGTGGCTCACGTCCATTGTTGAGTATAATATTACCAGCTACATGGTAGCACTGCTTGGCAGGTATGTATGCGGTGATATAGGCGATTGTATGGCGAGGTTGGTGATGTTTAGTTGATAGATGTAAGGGAGGCTTCGTAGTGTAGTTTTTGTTTGGCGACCAAGGGGCTGAGATGTGAACAGGGAAATAGCAGATGCCGGCGTTGTGTCTGTGAAAAGAACCTTGTTGAAAAGGTCCAAGCACGAATAAAACTTTGGTTTTGGTAGTGTCGTCATTCCAATGGTAAGTAACACAGATGAATACATGGTAAGAGATATGTCAACGTACCATTGGCACTATCTCAACTTAACTATGCTTTATCTCGGTCTGGGATCATCATCGTACTCAGCAACATTCAACTACGAATGATCCCTGCGAGAATGTTCCCATCACTACACACCATAGTGATCTCTTACACGCCCCGCACTCCACCACTAGACTTTATGCACAACTTCCGCAACATTTCCAGCCCATCAAAGCTCTTCCCAATTGTAAGTGTCAGTCGTGCAAAGGGACTCCACGCGTATCGCCACTCCAAGCCAAATTCACGGAGGACTCAGTATCCGTAGAAGGAGATGCCGCAGTACGCAGCTTGATGCCGGTGAAGGTCGCCGAGCAAGCGATATCGAGCAAACAATCCGTAATTTCAGAACCTCATAGAGTGCAACAACTAGCTCCGCCACTTATGTAAAGTAGCCCAAACGAGAACAGATACCGTGGACGATGGCTTGATCAAGGAAGCCACATAGTCACATCACGAGACATAGAAGCCGAGGAAGAATGTAACGCCTCAGTAGCTGTTAACAACACTGAAGATGGCAGCATCGGTTGGAAAGGGCTGAGATGCAACTGCACTCCATCACAGTTCTTTTATCGAAGATTTATCTTAAGAACCTGGCAAAAACAACGGCAAATTGGAATCGCTCATCACGTCTTGGATAAGAAAAGGCAGAAGTGGCGAGAGAAAGGCAAAAACGTGGCTTCAGAGAAACGAGAAGGGATGTTTAAGAACAATAGTAAGCATTTTCACGTTAATCTATACGTTTTTGGTATTGGTGAGATTGTGAAAGAGGAGATTGAAGGACAAAAGGTGTGGAACAAAGAGCAAAAGTGGAGAGATTATTCTGGACACGATTTTGGGAAGGTTGAAATGTTTGCAAGAGTATGGAGTAGCAAGTCAGAAATAAAGTGTTACAACTACCCAAGCTAGAAGAATTGGAGAACAGCTGGTAAGTGAGCCGGGTTCGCTCTCGGTTTCGGTGTCACCCCATCGAATACCGCAGGCCCGCAGCAGAACAAAACCACGATCTTTACACAAAGTTCAAACACTTTCCAATACTTTTCACTTGGCCAGCAATATCCGAGACCTGTCAATAGCTCACTTTGGACCATCACTTCCTGGATAATTGTCCTCGAATACAGAGAGCCCATCACGTCCCCATCTCCCATCTACACCCCATCGCACCCAGGACCAGCCTCCAAAACACATGTCAACAGTCACCGTATCACAGCCGAGCGATCACCCAAAGATCAACCACCTCTCGGCACCTCCGCACATGGCTCCCCTGCAGCAATCGGGTTCATTCCATTGCCTTCACACCATCTTGGCAGATCGATTGGCCCTCCCAACAACCGTTAAACGCGTTGACATAACGTCGAAAGATAATAGAACCAGCAACATCCAGCCTCCTCATCGCACTGCCTAGCTGCAAGATTACGTTCCGTTCTGTGATCGCGATTGAAGGTTAGACTCTGTGTAACCAGCGGTGTGCAGATATACAATCTTGCATATCAATATACTGGGGACTTCCCAGTATTATTACCTTGTAGTTCATGACTCGTGCCGAAATTCTACGCACTGCTCTGCCACAGGGCGTGCCAGATTAAGTTCCGTCACGTGAAGTTGCGCTAACCAATTTAAGCAATGTTCACGTGACGGAACTTCATCTGGCCACCCCCGTGGGAATCTCAGGGCAGTGCGAGATTATCTACCGGTATCAGGACGACGTTTGGAGGAGGTGAGGTGCTATTTGGAAAAAGAAGTACGATCTTCATCTCCGCTTTTAACATTGCTCATAGACTGAGTGCAGTAGGCAGTTCCAATAGTCTTCCTGATTCGTGGTCAAGCTTCTCGGGAAAATAGGCGGAGGATCGCCATTGCGAGAGAGGACGTAGCACGTATAGGTATGATGCATTTTTCTCCAATACACCTACCACACTCCCTACCTGCTCCATCCGTTTTCTACAAACCCATGCAACTCAAACACTCAGCAGAAAAACGGGTTCCCTTCAGCACAATCGCACACAATTACCCACCTGCCCACACCCGAGTACCTCTACAACCCCTACCACACACCTCCCGCGCTAACGACGTGTACCTGTACTTAACCACCAACACCCCTGCTATACAATACAATATCAGCGCAGTGTCCGTGTCGGTAATAGGCGCCCGGTGTCTGGGGGCCTGGGGGTCTGCGCATCTGCGAAATCGAGGAACGAGCGCTAAGAAAGTTGATAGGACAGGAGGATTTATCGGCCTCTGACTCGTCATGCACGTGATGGAACAAAAGCATCTTGCACATGGCACGTACATATATAGAGTTACAATATGCCGGCCTTCCGCAAAAAGCCTAGAGTAGATAGTAGGAGTGGCTTTCCTTCCTAAAACACTTGTCGTTTTCCGGAAAGGCTCGTGGGCGCGGTTCGGGCGCCCTGCAACAGCAAGCAGTGGAATCTACATCCTTTCCTTCAAGAGGAAGAAGCCACCATCACATCTCGCACGAAACCCCGCCACAAGACAACAGACCTCTCCTCTATCCTCTCTGTTAATCCTCGCCCCGTCCCTCCCAGGGCGACATCTCACCTCCATCGGAGTCCATCCCAACGACCCGGGCGCTTAACCATAGGTTTGGGCTCCGCCCCGCGAATCCCCCATTCAGCCCCAACCCCTGTCCCACGCCGCTTCTGCGCGCTGATTCGCCGCACGTAGGCGGGAAGGTTACAGAGTCTTGGGATGGATGATGGCGCTGTGGCGGGCGAGGGCTGCGGCATGGGCGGCCTAGTTCTGACCGGTCTCGGTGGGGTTGATTTGCGGGTTTGGACTTTTGGAGGATGTTGTGGCGTTTGATGAGAGGTCAGGGGATGGGGATGGGATGGCGAGGGTGGTTTTTTACTGTAGATGGATGGATGGATGGATGAATAGGCAGATGGGCTTGGTGTTCGATGGTCCCATGTGTCAAGGATCCCGAGACGGTGATCAGAAAGGGAAGCGGAAGTGGATCGTGTATCGAATCGTGCCGAAACTCGAAAGTATTGAAACATGATATCAAATCCCAACATCAATAATAGATGCCAACAACGCGTGGCATCCGGTAGATCGTGCATACTATAACCGTCTTGCCGCTGTTCCAATAATCCCGTTACGTACCATTTGCCTCAAAGGCCCATGAAGCACGAGCAATAACACCGTCCCTCCATGTCTTAGCAACGGGGATGTGTTCAGCGCCACAACCAGTCTGTGAGATCTCTGGGTCAATGCGAAAGACATACAAATAAGCTTGGTGTTATGCGCCAGGGGATGCATAATTTTCTAGAAGCCGGTTTAAAATTCACGTTCATAATTATACGAAACGTTCGGAGTGTGAGAAACGTAGAGGTTGAACAAAGTATGGGATATCTATTGATAATCTCATTGACGGTCATCGTGAACCCTCGTCACGATGTCCACAGCGCTCGCATTCGAAAATCTACTATCCAACAGGCCCGCCTCGCCATCTCATCTCACACGAGTGAGCGCGACAGATGCGAGAGCTCCGCAGTGCTCTTTCTTTTGCCGCCAGACATACATACATGCATGCACTCCAATACTCCCCGCTCCAAAGCATTCCCAGTGATGCGCATGCCGTGTTTAACACCGCCCCCAGTAATATCCCTTACAGCGCCGGCGCATCCATAAAGGTAGGTATCCGCGTAGAAAATGGTGTTCCAAACCAAAAGTAAACATCCGAGTTTTCCGCACTAGAAATGGTATTCGTGAGAGAACATGATCTCGTTCCTCTAAAATATGCGGACTTGAAAACATAGGAAAAGAAGCAGTAGTGCCAGGAATGGAGGTTGTGTGAAGCCAGCAGAGATGCTAGCTGCCTATCCGCGTCCTGGATACAGTGAAGCGAAGCCAATGAGTGTAGTGTGGTGAGTGTGGTGGTTCAGTCAAATGAGTGGTGCGATCGAGTCGCCGGGACCCGAGGTATTATTGATCAGTCGGGCAAGCCAAAGGCAGTACTTCGTAAAGGTGGATCCGGACAGGAGAATGGTATGTCCAAACGATATTATAGGTCGTAAGTCTCGGATTCGAATTGTGTGCCAAAGAAACAATACGCGCTCAAAGTACGAACAAGGTATCGAATCAGAAGTCGTCATCGTAACGTGGTACCAGAAAAAATTGGACCAGGACCAGCGGTTTCGCTTTGCATAACCGCCGGGAGCGAGATAGACTCGAGCGAGCGCCAGCTAGTGTGCCATGTGCGTAGCACACAACACACGCCACATTTCCCTTTATTCGAGTTTTCTCCTCTTGCCGCGGGGTGCGGGGTCGATTTGTGGGAAGTTGGGCGCCTTGGTGTCCACGGGTGTGCTGCTGTAGGTCACAGTACGCGTAACGACCTCACGCACGCTTACGCGCCTGGTTCGGCCCGTTTTCTTGTTGTCGAGGTCCCACGTTTTCGGCGATACTGCAGAGTATGGTGAGTTCGTTGAATTTGCGCTGGCAGGAGATCGTACTGTGGCTGGAGAGTAGGGCGACTGCGGGATGTAGAGGCGGGGTGTACGCGCCGACTGTGGCCGCGTAAAGGGCGACGGTGGAGGAATGGTGACCACCGAAGCCTTGGTCAGAGGAGCTGTCTTGGGAGGCTCTTGCTTGACGGTGTCGCAGTTTGAATAGCTACTTGCCCGCGACGAGGCTGGTGTTGACGCAGCAGTCTTTGCAGGTCCAGATGTTGATGTGAAGGAACCGGTGGAGCTTGCAGACGTTACTGAAGGATTGGAAGTGGGTCGATTGCCCTGGAAGACAAAGGTGGGACTGGGTCCAGCAGACATGGGACTCATCATCACCGGCGACATGCTCTTGAGGAAGTCGAGGTAGGCTGTCGGCGGGGTGATGGGCGTCTTGAGCGAGTCTTCCTTCTTGATGGCTGTGAAGGTTGGCGTTGAAGCCGAGTGGACCATTGGTGACCGCAGCTCAGACGGGTAGCTGGCAGAGAGAGGCGTCTTGAGGGCCGACAGTGCCGGCTTGGACTCGGTGGTGGCCATGGTGTCGACGTGTGCCATACGGTGAACGAAGGACTAGTCGATGCAGTGAGCGAGCGAGCGAGCGTGACTGCGCTGTGCCTGCTGCCACAGAGAAGTGGTTGAGGGAATCGAGAGCAAGGCAGGCAGAGAGGAAAGGTACTTCAGGCCGGGGTGGGTGCGTGTTTATTGTGTGAGGGTAGTGAGACTAGGCCGACGCGGGTCTGTTGGCGGTGGTTGCTTTGGGGGTCGCAGTGCAAGCTCGGCTGCTAATAATAAAAAGGCGGGCGCGTAGACAGATATCGAGCGGGGCCTGCTGATGGCCCACCTGCACTGCTGAGTGTCCGCGCTGTGATGCAAAACAGCCGCCGCACTGAGCGCGTGGCAAATCAGAGGGCGCCCTCGAAGCGCCGGGACAGGGAAGGGTGGTCTGAGCGCCCACGAACAGCTTCAACACCAGGCCAGTGCAATTGGCCAGTAGACAATGAAACAGCAGGTGTGATTTGTTTGCCGTCCTTGCAGCCCTTCCTGTTCAGTCTCCTGTAGCCCGTCCTGATTCGCCGCTGGGCCTGTCGGTTGTTTGATACGTGCGTCGTGCGTCGTTCGCCGGGAGCAGAGCCAAAAGCGAGCCAAGCAGGCGCAGAGACTCGGAGCAGGCAAACGTGGCCGCCCGGTCAGACTGTCTATCTGGGATGGCGGAGGAGGTGCTGAGACAGGCGGATGAGGATGAGATGAAACGTGAGAAGAGAGGGACAGGGCAGTGAACGAGTGCTGCTCGGATTGAAGAAGCGTATCTGGAAATAGATGGGCGCCGCTGTACAAGCAATCAGGACATCTGACCTCGTGGGAACGGGCCGCCATTTATCTTGCTTGCAGGCGCTGTGTATTCTGTTGACCAGTCGCGCGCTTCCAGCCTGATACTTCCACGCCGCCTGGCCATCGACGGACAGCCCGTCGCAGGCCATCTCTCCCATTCTCTGGTCTGTCTCGTGGGCGCGCGCCTCACCACACCAGCGCTTGGCCCCTGTTCGAACCATGGCTGTGCGAAGAAACGCTGTTTAAATCAGCTTCACAGGTCCATCTCGAACCGAAAGCGCCATGCCGAAACCCGAGATGAAAGCGCTAACACCTGACCCTTCATATTCCAGTGCAGACTCACGATACTTGATGGATATGAGGCGTTGCCCGCACAACGTGTCCATGCCGCAATTTCGACTGCTACACCTGTCGAGCCGCCGGTCAAAGCGGGCCAATTGCTGGATGGTATCGCGCCCAACTTGACGCCACATGCGGAGAATTTCTCACCGTGGGCTAGAGGTACGGCGGTACTGCCCCGCATATTCGGATAGTGCTATGTATAGACCTTTGGTAAACATAGATGAATAACTGAGACCGGACTCGTAGATGCCGTTAAGTGACCAGAGCGTTGAGTCTATTGTCATGGTGTACTTCATCTGCAGTGAATGCTCGGACAGGGTCTCCAACAGTGATGGTAGGATTCTGCACCAACGGTGATGCAGAGTCCTCCATGGGCAGATGGCAGGCATGCTCGCCAAAGTACACACGACCATCGAACCGTCTTGTTTTGGAGAGCGTGACGAAAGGTTCCTGGTCCCGCTCTGCAGTCTGCTGATCCACGCATACCATTTGACATCGGCGGCACCGTCCCAGCATCTCAAAGTATTGTTGACCAATCTGGAGATAGCGCCAGTCGTCTTCCGCATATGGTTGCTCTGCCCCCGGCGGGTAGTGTAGACTCTCCCCAACCACAATGTTGGCTCTGAACACCTCTGCTTGCGCCGCCTTGCCGCCATCCGCTTTAATTAGCTCGTTCAAACGGTTTAGGCTTGATCTCGAAATAGTAAGAATCGGACTCTCATTTGATAAGAGTATGGGTCTCGAAACTGCTGTCCCTGGCATTGCCGCTCTCGAATCTGGGAAAGCGCCGGGTACGTGCAGGTTGTCAGCCATCTGTTTCTTCTGAAGATGGGGCTTCGAATGTCGGGGATAAGCCAGTGGACCGCTCCCGTTACCGACAGCTGGGAAACGGGCCAAGTGACAAGCCACACCAAGGGCTTGGGTGAAGAAGGCTGATATCTGACGTGATCTGTATGTTTTTGCTTTGATAACGTCGCCACAGACTTTGGCATTTGTTCCCTTGAAAACACTTTCATCAGAAAACAACCGCGGGTCGGCAGACAAAGGTACAGTGATCTCGTTCGTAGAAGCGGTCTCCCCAAGGCGACCAGTTAGCCGTACGCTCAACACGCCCTTCTCGAAATCTATACTTGGACGAATGAGGGCCATTTCTGGATAGCGCTTCTGGCTTAATGCTGCTCCTGTGCCCTGATGGACCAAACACCATTCCCGGTCCCAGGCAAGTCCTTCGCGCCGCACTTCCCATGCTTTTCCGGGCGGCACGCCGAACGCCCCGCAGCTCTTGATAGGATAAACAGACAGGCTCTCCACGTGTAAGCGGCTTGAAGTTGGTGGCTCGACTTGCGTAAGTGTAATTGGCGATGGTATTGCTGGTAGCGTCTCCTGGACGAAGAATTCCCGTACGAATTCGACGAATGAAGTCACGTCGCTCAGAGTACTCATAGATCCGAGACTGACTCGGATTATGCCAGTTGGTTTCGCGCGAATTATATCGTTGTCATTTCCGCAGCGTTGGCCTGCTGAGAAGTTCGCCCTCATCTCCCACGGCGCCAAATCCAGAGACGATGCCACGCCGCCTGGATTGCAAAGCCCACCGGTGCGTAGTTGAAAGTTCCTAATAGCGGCAAGTTTCTCTACCTCTGCATTACTGATCCAGCCGCCATGTTGGTTTTGTAGGTTGAACGCAATGACTGGTCCTTGCGTAGTCCACTCGCCGTACGTTGAGGTGGGATCTTTGTAGATGTGGCACACATGAGTGCCATTCCTGTGCGACAGCGATGACAGTTCTCGGTACAACTTCGATATGAGGAAAGTGGTATGCTTCGATACATTCTCCATTGATCCGTACAGCTCTTGATGGACGCTCATTGCGGCATCGAGAGCTATAATACTGTGAATCGGCAGGGTGCCATCCTCTAACCTCTCATGCAGCGTCTCTTTTTTCGCATGCCATTGCTCTCTGAGGCACACAACAGACTCCACCGTCCCCCCTCCAAAGTAACGGCGCTTATCAAAAATAGCACCGGATGCTTGCCGCACGATCAAAGCTCCCAAGTCGGGGAAGCCGAAAATTTTGTACAGACTCAGGACGGTAAAATCGGGTGCGGTATCCGGATCACTGAAGCTTGATGGCGAAGTCGACACATACGCAGCCGCATCGAGTAGCGTGTACACTGAGCCCTGCTTATGCGTACGTATGCGGCATGGCCACTCCAGGGGTAGACGGCGCCCGTTCATGTTGGACTGTGCCGGGTACGCGAAGAGTGCTGGCCTTGTAACATCATTTCCCTGCTCCTCAATCCATGTGTCAACCTCCGCGTCTGTTGTAAAGCAGCGATGCTCCGCAGCAGATTCCCGCACTCCAATCAAGCTTGTATGCGCATCCCGGTGGTAGCCATACCAGAACCCTTCCTCTTGGTCGCGGAACGCCTCCATCACAAGCTTAATGCCAGCAGTCGCGTTGGCCACGAACACTACTTCGAACTCAGCCGGGTCCGCGTCGAACATGTCCAATAGTCTCAATCTTATATCATCTATGCGGCGCGTAGTGAGTTGGGACGAGCTGGAGGCGGAATGCGGGTTGCCGTATAAGCTCGATATCATATCGGCGGAGAAGCGTTCGATGAGCGATTTGGCGTACAGCGTGGTACCAGCATGGTCAAGGTAAGTAGTTCCTTCCATATGTCAATACACCGGTACTATTTTCTTTGAGACAGCCCACCTTGAAGCATAGGGTATTCCCGGAGGCGAAGCTCTTCAATGGCTTTGTCATAGCTAAAGCGGTCGTCTCCATCCATCTTTGGATAGCAAGTACTTCCTCCAAGCATTCTATCCACAGTCCTTAAAGAGAAGGAAACAGTTCGCATCAACGAGGCCCATTTGATGATTGCCAGCGTCGTGGATGCTAAAGTGGGGAACGGGCGAATCCGTGGAGACGGGAGTGATACGGTGAGCTCCGATAACCGAAGAATGACAGCGCGACAAGCCGAGGCCTCGCTGGTGATATTAACTACTAAGCGGGAGGCTGCGGATTGCTTCTTGATCGTTATGTGGCTTACAGGTGGATAGAGAAGAATGGCAATGATCAGATGTCGTTGATGTTTGTTACGATCAAACGTGGGGGTGCACAAGCCCACTAGATGTCGTTTCACCAATCAGCTGTAGCAGCTCACATAGGTTCATTATTATTGCCACTAGATGTCAAAACTTCTCGATTTCAGGTCACACCATGTACTTTCTAGTCAAATTACCTCCCCATAGACGAAAAACCTGCCTGCACATGTCTCGATGCCCCCGTCTCCATCTCTAAATGAGACCATGTGAGCCCGCCAATACCGAGGTACCTTTGTCCTCCAAACTGCTGGAAGCTGGTTGCTCCAATGTCATCCTGGTCCGAAACCTGGATGTTCATACGCGGTCATAGACACTTTATCCAATACTCTCAAGTGTCAAAATCCTCCTCCGTGAAGTAGTGCGTTTTGGCCCCGTCACGAAGGCGCCATATCTTGGCCTCACTTAGATTTGATCAGCATAACCACTACAGACAGGATAGAAGAAGGTTTTTACCCAGTATTCTCCACGGCCAGGCGAATGTCAACACGAAGACCGTAGATGAAGCCAAATATAAATGAAGCAAAACGGGCAGCTTCCCTTCTATCCATGTCGATGTAGGCAGTCTGCGTCCTCTTGACAGGGTCGCGCTCGTCGAGGATTGTAATGCGGCAACTTTAGATGGGTTCGTTATCAGGCGATCTGCAAAGAAGGTAAAGGTCGCGAGAGGAGGCACTTACATCTCCCACTTGAAGTCTTTAAAGAGTTCCTCCAGTTCCTCCTCGTCTGCATCTGCAGCGATATTGGTAACGACTAGGCGGCGCGGCAGGCAGGCCTGCTCTTCCGTAGCGAGCTGAATGGCCTCATCTTCTAGATTTTTCTGCTTTAGCTCCTCGAGTTGCGCAAACGCATTCTGCATGAATATGTCCTCTTCCCGCTGAGCGACGTGTCCGTTCGGCCCGTCACTGAACAGGTATTCAGTCCAGCCTTGCACTTTGTCCCATTGGATCGCAGCCTGCTCAAGCCGGAGCGCGATTGCACGTGGGAGCAATTCTCGGGATAGGTCCATCGCTTGGTGCTGAACAGTTTCTGACTGGAGTGAATGAGGGAGGACAGGGAGCTCGACGCGCGGGGGTGGTTGTGTCTGTGTGCGATCATGAAGGAGCTCGGATTCTGAAGTCAGCGGTGAGGGCGAGCATATAGCCTCGAAACCCGTGCGAAGTGTCCCTAGACTGTTATCCTCGGTATGCTGATAGACCGGCTGGTCTGACAGCGTGGCGTCCTTGGTCTCAGACTCCACTAGCAGAGGCTTTGAGTCGTCTTTCTCTGACGCAGAAGTGACGGGCGCGCCTGGCAAGGTGCCACTCATCTCGTCCAAGTAGAGGTCCGCCAACAATAGTTCGGCTTCATCGGCCTCTACTGCGGGTTGGATACCCTTGATGACTCTGAGCGCGACCAGCTGAGCCTTGGTCTCTTCGCTCATCAAGTCTTCATCGCGGCGCATCGACGGCGAAGTCTTGACTGTATCTAGGTCAGAAGCGTCAAGACGCAAACATAGCAGGACTTCCGAACTCACCATCCTCCACATATTCCTCTAGATCTCGCATTTGACCGACGAGGAAGCGCGCATGTGCGGGCTCTTGCTTTCGCAACTCATCGAGTGTCATCAATGCAACGGGGCTACGGGAAAGGGGACTGGCTGAAGGGGGTCCGGCCATCATGCTGCTCGTGCCGCTAGTATTCGACTTTGGTGGTGTAGGAGGCTCGAAGAGCGGCGACGGAAGGTGTAAGCTCGATGTAACGGTCGACGGCGGTGCAAAGGGTTGAGGCGTCACCGCGCGGCTTGTGTTCCGGTTCAAACGCTCCTTGGAAGACTCATTCTGCGAAGCTCGGTTCCGCCTCTCAGCGGCTTCAACCAAATGATTGGAAATTGTGGCCAACACATCTCCAACCATTCCAGGCCTGGGAACCATCATGTCTAGATGGTTAGGTTTCAAAGGGATGGGATAGAGTAGGATCTAAAAAGGCACGCAAAACACCAAAACACAAGTATACGTAGTCTTTCTTGTGTATAAAGTGCTGCGAAATGCACTGCAGGAATCTTGTCGACTGAGCAGAGGCGTGACTGGCGGGAAGGAGTCGGCGTACGCGGATGCTACGCTGAGGGTGTAGAGGAGGTGGGGAGTCGAGGAACGAGGCAGGCGCGAAATACAGACTAAAGTGTTGCCAAGGTGGCCAGCGATGGGGACGAAGACAAACCCAAAGGCAAGGCAGGCACAGGAGATCCCCTTTCACTCGCCATTCGACCTGGCATTTGGAAATGAAGGTAACCAAGATAACGGGGATCAAGTGTTGCAACCAACCAGCCCATAGCTCTTTTGATATTACTCGTTTAGAGACGTTCCGCATAACCGAAATGTCTTTGATACCTAGAGTACGAGTGCAAAAGGCTTGCAACACTTCCACACCCACACTATGGAAAGCGTTGGATGACTGGACCAGCGCTCACATGGCACATATACAACCCAATTCACAAGCCGCCTCTCCACCTAAATAAGACGACTGGGCACATATTACAAGAAAGGAAAGCCTACCAATCCGCATCCGTCAAAACCAACGCAAGATTCAAACCCAACCGCCAGCCCCAAGATTGCCAACCTACAGCTTCTTCTTGCCCTGCTTCTTCTTATCTTCAGCCTCTTTCTCCATCTGCTTAAGCTCGGCTTCCTCCTTGTTCAACGCATACCACTGTCCAGCCTGCAATACTAGGACACCGACAAGCACAAGCGCCAAGATTGTATCACTCGCCGCATAGACCCTCAACGTATCTTCCCTATTGATGTAATCCCCAGCATCCTTATCTTCCGCCGGATCAACGTTACCATACACACCCGCGGTCACAACCCTCATGCCCTTGACGAGGTTGGTGAGGTAGACAGTGATGCCAGCCATATAGAGAACGAGCGACGCGCCGTCGAACAGCATGTTGGACTCAGAGGCTTTGTAGAGCTTGGTGAGGAAACCGAGGAGGCCGGTGCCGATGACGATGTGCAGGATGCGCGATATTATGGGAGGCGAGGCGTGCAGGAATTTGATGTGGTCCTCCAGGATTTGGAAGTAGAGGTACGGGTCTTCAGGGTACGACCAGAGGACATTGTAGTCATAGGGGAACGAAGAGAAGAGGATGCCGAGGAAGAAACACACAGCTGCGTATAATTGTCAGTATATGTACTCGCTCCGTTTTCTTTCGACGCGTCGGGAGTAGGTCTGAGACGGGAGTGGGGAAGATACTGACGCCCGATGATGAGAAAGGTTGCGAAAGTGCCTGCAGCCATTTTTGCGACGGCTTCTTGTGCGTAACGGAAGATGTGGGTGTAGCGACAAGATCGAGGGACTCAGACAGTGAGCGATGGAAACGTGTCGTGAGGAAGGCCGGGGGTGTTGGATATGAGAGCTGGGGCTTATCGACCAAATTGGGACGCGAGGTGCGGGATGTTGGGCGTAAGCTTGTTGGGGAAGGTGCGCCTGACTATGACTTGGTCTGGGGCTTCGGTACCGAACTTTTATATAACAGACAATGTCATGATAGTCGAATCTAAAAGTTCTTCACTCTTACTACATAGAATTTATCTGCATGCTGTGAAGGCTTGGCGCCTGTTACACCTATTGCATGTTTGCAAACCGTACGCATCAGCCAAACAAACGGACAGAAGACTCCATAAAGGGTTACCCGTTCTTCAAGTCTGACAGTATTTAAGTGAGCAAGCCTATCCAACACAGACACCACTTTTCATAGTTGGAGCTCTATATTGCGTAGCCAAAGTTCTGACCCGGGCTGTACGCCAGAACCAATCGTGGGAAATGCGGACAAAATACTACGCCTGAACGCGCTCACGCTCATGAACCATTAAGAATCGCAACCGACAATAAGAGCTTGTACTCTAGAAATCTTCGTCATCCATATCCTCATCACCAGCCTCAATGAAAACTAATCGGGTGCCCTCTCCAGTCGTTTGCCATACCTGTTCAACCCTGTTAGCGTATCACCTTTCGTGCTTATCGAGCAATGCAAACTTACATCGAGAAGAGAATATTCATCAATCGCTTGCTCAAACTGATCCGCAGTGAAACCTTTCGCCAGCACCCGCTCCCTGACTCTGCGAAGATCCAGTTCGCCCCGGGTTCCGTCACCAACGGCAGCAGCTCCACTCGCTTCCATCGTCTTGATTAGATGGTAGATCTTGCTGCTGGGAGTGTGGTCGTCCCTGCGATTGTCTTCAGCGTACAATGAAGCTTTGCTAACCTCCGTCAGCCTCAAGGCCTCATCAATATCCTCAGTAATGACCCGATCAGCGAAGCGTAGACGGGCCAGAGCCTGTGAGAGACGCAGGACACCAAGCAGTGTGCGGGACGAAGTGTGTGTGAACTGCTTCTTCGAGCCTTCCTCACGCTTCTGCTGCTGCCGCATGCGTACGTAAGCGCCGACCATGTAGTCCGAAACGTCTTTGGGCACCGTCGGTCGGAAAGAACGCGCGCGAGCAACCCACTGTCGTACTTCGGCGGGGCCGAAGACAATCCCTCCAGGGGCCTCAGGGTGGGCGTTGTGCATGTGTACGTGGGTCACGTGGCGAGCAAGCTCTTCATCTGAGTCTCGCGAAGGGGTATCAAGAATAAGGAAAAGGACGTCGAAACGAGACAGGAGTGCAGCAGGAAGGTTGATGTTCTCGACCGGGGAAATGCGAGGGTTGTAGCGACCGTACAGGGGATTAGCAGCGGCAAGAATCGAAGTACGGGCGTTCAAGGTCGTGGTGATACCGGCTTTGGAAATCGAGATAGTCTGCTGCTCCATAACTTCGTGGATCGCCGTTCGGTCGCCGTCGTCCATCTTGTCGAACTCGTCAATACAGCACATACCATTGTCAGCCAAGACAAGAGCACCGCCCTCAAGGACCATCTCATCGGTGACTGGGTCCCGCATAACAGCAGCAGTGAGACCAACACCACTGCTTCCACGACCAGTAGTGTAGACACCACGGGGCGCTACCTTGGTGATGTACTTCAAGAGTTGGGATTTAGCAACACCGGGATCACCCATCAAGCAAATGTTAATGTCTCCACGGATACGCATACCATCACCAACCTCTTTGGTTACACCGCCAATGAGCTGCAAAAGTAACGCTTTCTTAACATCGACGTGACCGAAGATTTCCGGTGCGATGGATCGCGAAAGATATTCGTACAGCTGGCCGGACCTCTCGAGCTCGTTCATCCTCTTGAGAGTAGGTTGGGCAAGTACGATGTCATCGTAGGCTTTCTTGTGTTGGAACACATATTGTGCCTCCAGGTACGTATCCGTCAGCAGACCGGCGCGAATCGCCTTGAAGCCAGTGTAGGGCGTCGGAAGGAAGATACCAGCACAATCGATGACGTCGCCGGGGTTTATTTGTCGTACTAGAGAGCCGTGACAGTGGATTGTGAGTTGTCTGGGTATATGACCAACGGGCACCTGATCGGACATTTCCTGGATCTTGACCTCCTGGAATGGAAGGAACTTTGAAGCTCGCGTTGACAGGAAGAGCTGACCTTTGGTATTGTTCGTCTTGCAGTCTGATGACGGGCATTCCTCCAAGGGGGTGAACTGCTTGGTGGTGATGGGCTGGAAAATGTCGCATCCACAACGTTCGCAAGTGTACGCGTTGACCTGCACGGCAGGCTTGACGTCAGATACCCGAGTCGCAATTCCACGGACAGTGATAAGGTGGCCAAGGTGCTCTCCTCGAACGTGTCGTACAGCCAACGCCTTCATGCTTCGTTGATTGCTAGAGCCGGACGGGACTCTGGGCTTGAAGTTGAGAGCGTATCGCCGGGTCAAGGCAGGCGGGAAGATGACTTCTGGCGGGGGTTGGCCGCCCTCCTCGCCTCCGTGCAACTCTTCATGCCTCTCATTGCGCTTCGAACGCTGTGTCATGATGATATCCAGAACGTCATCCTTGAAGCTGCAATTGTTAGAGAAGTCGTTGCTCAGATGGAGAAGGCACAATCATACGTAGGCTCTTGTGAAGGTGGAGGCAGGACCTTGTCCACTGCGCGCGAAAATATCTCAATGTAGTGGTTGGCGTTCCGTTCAATCGACTCCACCAGCTTGAACTGCTGGTCATCGTCCAGGGTTGCTTTTTCCCACTGTCGCGCATCAGCTGCATATTCCCCACCTCTTCGTCCTTCCCACTCACCGCATCTAGGTCGTTCAGATCGATTATGACATTTGTCTGTATCCGATCCGCCACGTCGTGCAGCATCTGCATGTATTTGACCTTTGACTGGTTGCGCCTCTGCATCCCGGCCGGCGCTGGATCGTCTGCGTCGTCCAGCATGTCGTACTCATCGTTGTTGCCTTCGCCATTGAGGTTCAAGCTTTCCAGCTGCTCGGCAGCCTCGGTAGAAGACGACTTGAAGTTTTGGAGGAAGTCCACAAAGGCAGCTAGGGTGACGCGGGTTAGCTGTGGCCAGACATTCTCTTGCGCCAGATGAACCCACCTTCTTGCTCCTCATAATTGACCGGCGCCTTCTCATTGAAAAGCGCCATTGCGGCTCAGGGTCTGTAGGAAGCGTGAGAGTCGGCGCGGCGGTCGGTGGTCTGCAGAGAAATGGGTATGGAGGGGGATGGGCGCAATGGGTCAACGGTCAACGATGGGATGGGGCTGGCAGGCGCGTTCTTTCGCGTGTCGCGTCGACAGGGACAGGGAGGGGCAGCGCTTCATGATTGGCTGTGGGCGACTCACATTCTGGCCGCTCCCAATCCAGGTCGGAATCGCTCAACCTCGGCAGCGCAGAGCTCAGTCGCATTTCGGGGAAGAGCGATGGAGCTGCTGTACTCTGTATTCACACATCCACATCCACATCCTACTCTAGCACCATGCCGCCAAAGAAGCCTACTGGCCAGCTCGTCCAGGCTGAGGTCGCCTTGCAGCAGTCTCTCAAGAACTGCCTCGTCAACCTCCCCACGTCACTCGTCTCGGTTCTTGTGAATGCGAATACTGTATGAGGCGGCATCATGTTTCTATTGTTCTAGCTGAACCCCGCGCAGGTCGCCCAGAATGTCGTCGTCGAACTGTCCTACCGCCAGCCTCCGCCGCCCGGCGTCTCCGAAACAAAGAATGCCTCTCCGCAGAAGTCGGTGTTCCTGGGATGGACGGGCATGCAGAGCAAGCGTAGGCCTGCACCCGTGGTCAGCCGTGAGGGATTGAGCGGCACAAGAGGCGGGCCTGCTGCACGGGAACAAGACATACAGGCGGTGGAGGTCGATACAACCTTTGCGCGACTGATTGGGCTCAATGAGGGGCAGAAGGTCGGCATCGTATTGCATCTGGACCCCCCTCAGGCGCATACTATCAACATCGAGCCATTGACTCCGGTGGACTGGGAGATGATAGAACTGCACGCTCAATTCCTCGAGCTGAACTTTCTCTCTCAGATACGCGCGCTACCGAACCCACAAGCCCAGTCTTCCCACCCCTTGACCCTCCACCTGTCGCCGACCACCACCGCGAACATCATTGTGACCTCGGTCACTCCTACTCCTCCCGCAGAGACATCCTTCGTCAAGATCTCGCCCGATGCAGAAGTCATTGTCGCGCCAAAGACGCGGCAGAAGTCAGAACGCGGCTCGGCTCGTGAAAGCCGCAGCGTCGGTGGGGCATCGAGAAAGAGCGGCAAGAGCGCGGCCAGCACTGTCAGACGCCGCAGTGGCCGAGATGAGCGGGCTGGCCGCGGAGCTGTGTTCCTTCGCGGAGTCGATCGAAGGGTAGCTCAAGAATGGTTTGACGAGGAAGATGCCGATGCCGAAGGCTTGAAGATATGGGTGGATAAGGATATACTGCTTACAAAAGCTCTAAGGGGGGTCACCTGGGTCTCCGTAGCTGTGGTCAAGCCTGCCGGATTACAAGAGCCTGTGGACATGTCGAAAGAACAAGAACAAGAGAAGCCTGCTGCCAAGGTCGTTGCGAAGGTCGGAACCTGGGAAGATGCGCCCGACAGCCGGCACGTTGCTCTGTCCAGGGATTTGAGCAAAGTGCTGGGCCACGAAGGGTTTGTGGGAGGGCTGGTTCGGATTGAGGCTGCCCCGAATCAGACTCCGAAGCCTTCGTCTATCAAACCTTCAGGAGGCAAAGACTCCAAGGATCCGGTTGTGAAGACCATCAAGATCTTTCCTTTCTCTGCTACTTCCGCCCAGGCAAACGGATCACTAAAGTTTGGCGGCGAGTCGAAACAAGATCAAGAAGAAGCAGTACAGAAAATTAAGACGGCATATGGCAAGCAACATGGCCTATTAAACGGACCTGTGACCGATGGAATGATCTTACCTCCATTAGAAGATCCTACTATGGAGTGGCAAGGTGGCTTGGTGAAGTTTGACCCTCCACAGCCAACATCAAGGGTGTCTTGGGTCTTGTTTTCTGAGAGGAAACCTCCCGTGGAACTAGGGGTTGAGATATCGAAGCCATCAGGCTGGGAAAGAGGTTGGCAACAAGGCGAGCCTCTCCCAAGCACAGCTCTAAAGCTAGTGGGCATCGATGCTCTGATCGACCAGCTGCAATCACACCTCACACATAACTCTTCGGTGTTGTTGACCGGTGGTTTGGGTGCTGGCAAATCGAACTGTGCTCAGCTCCTGGCTCATCAGCTTCGCACCGAATTTCTCTTCAACACCACCTACTTTCCCTGTAGAAAACTGGTCACCGATGAAACTAGAGTATCCACAATCAAGGAGACTCTGAACAGAATATTTGCATCTGCAGCTTGGGGTGCGAGATCTGGAGGCAACGCTGTTGTCATATTGGACGACCTTGACAAGCTCTGCCCCGTTGAAACGGAGCTGCAAGTTGGTAACGAAAACGGACGAAGCCGCCATGTGAGCGAGAGCATTATCTCTATTGTTCGTCAGTATTGCTCAATTGACTCCGGCGTTGTTTTACTTGCTACAGCACAGGCTAAGGAGTCACTGAACAACGTTATCGTTGGCGGCCACATCGTTCGAGAGATAGTCAGCTTGAAGGCACCAAATAAGGATGGCAGGCGAAAGGTGCTTGAGATGCTTGCTAACCAAGACGCAAAACCCCAACCACCTCAACTTCAGAAACCAAACGGACACGCTTTCCCATCATCACCTTCTGAGAGCCGCCCAAGCACTGCCCATCGAAGCCAGCCAAGTGGGGGAAGCATACAATACGACGAAACGTCAGAAGAGGACGGCTTCATTCTTGATCCTGCCATCGACTTTCTAGACCTTGCCGGTCAAACAGATGGTTATATGCCAGGCGACTTGGTTCTCCTCACATCACGAGCACGCAACGAAGCTCTTATCCGCTCCGTTACCGAAGACTCTAATTCGACAACAGTATCACTGACCCGAGAGGATTATAGCGCCGCGCTAACCGGCTTCACACCAGCTTCCTTACGCAATGTGACTCTTCAATCATCGACCACTAAATGGGATTCAATAGGTGGTCTTTTGGAAACCCGACAGATCCTCCTAGAAACGCTACAGTACCCTACAACATATGCACCCATCTTCGCGCAATGTCCTCTCCGATTACGATCTGGTTTACTCCTCTACGGCTATCCTGGATGTGGCAAAACACTCCTCGCCTCTGCCGTGGCAGGTGAATGTGGCCTGAACTTTATCTCCGTCAAAGGCCCTGAAATCTTGAACAAGTATATCGGTGCATCAGAAAAGTCTGTTCGCGACCTCTTTGAGCGCGCCGAAGCCGCAAGACCCTGCGTACTCTTCTTCGACGAATTCGACTCCATAGCCCCTAAACGTGGTCATGATTCCACAGGCGTCACTGATCGTGTCGTCAACCAGCTGCTCACCCAGATGGATGGCGCTGAAGGCTTGAGTGGTGTGTACGTACTTGCCGCAACATCACGTCCCGACCTCATCGACCCTGCGCTCCTTCGTCCAGGTCGACTAGACAAGAGTCTTCTCTGCGACATGCCCGCTCTAGAGGAACGCATCGACATCCTTAACGCCGTGACGCGCAAACTACGCCTTGCGCCCTCTATTCTTAATCCCGACGCTGAAGGTGAGAACTTGCGCGAGATAGCTCAACGCACCGAAGGTCACTCTGGCGCCGACTTACAAGCCGTCGTCTACAACGCGCAACTCGAAGCCATCCATGACGCCCTAGGCGACACTGAACTCGGCGACCCTTCCAGGAACGGCAACGCAAAGACTCCCTCTTCTTCCAACTACACAACCACCTCCTCTTCCTCAGGCAAAGAGCCCCGCATCCCATCTTTCACACACTTCCGTTTCGGCGACCCCACTCCCACGCCCTCCGATACCTCCAAACCGCTCCCCTCGTCCCAACTCACCGAGCGCACCCTCATCGCTCAGAAAATCGCTGCTCTACAAACCCTCCGCCGCAAACAAAAGCAAATCCAGCAACAGCAACAGCAGCGACCGGGTAGTAAAGACTACAACGATGACGGCGAAAAAGGCAAGGGAGAAGCGACAGAGAGATCGGAACCACGGATCGAGTGGAAGCATATTGAGAGTAGTATGGCGAGCACACGGAGTAGTATTAGTCGTCAGGAGAGACGACGGTTGGAGGGTATTTATAGGGAGTTTGTGGTGGGGAGGAATGGGGAGATGCCTAGTGGGCAGGGGGGAACGGAGATTGGGGGGCGGTCAAGTTTGATGTAAGGTGGTGAGGCGGGTTGTTGGGTGGGTGGTGGGTATAAAGGACTGCTTGATGTAGTGGGAAGCTACTACGGTCTGTTTTATTTTGGATTTGAAGATCGTCGATGCCTTGATGAGCCATCTCCTCATCGTGTCTTTTTACATGTATAGTTGAGAGCACCGCCGAGTTCGAGTTCGAGGTCGAGTTCCAGCAGTGCTGTATAATCTTGTGGTCAAATACTAGAAACGACACATGCTATCAATACCTCCTTTACCATCCAATCAATAATCCACCCAAAGCATGCTCCACCGAGAAGATCCAACAGTCATCCCCATCCCCAAACCGACATACGCTGCAAAACGCCTCCCTTGGCTTTCTCACCCCAAGTCCCAAGCAAGCGCGGCCGTGAGCACGACGACATCCCCTAAAGCGTGTCTCCGGACACACTTAATACCAGTACCAAGGCCTGCCTCTCGCCGGTACCACGTATGTATAGATCCAATCGTTCGACATCTTCGAAGCTCTTCCCGCACGCGGATGTACCTGCGTCCTTCCACTTCACCGGATCGATCCAAATCCGTCATCATGGATGACCGGAGATCCCGCGCGTCCGCGGCCCACCTGGCACCTGGGGCAAAAGAAAATGCTTGGAATCGTGCTCTGCTGCTACGTTCCCCTGGGGAGATGTCGGGGGGTACTAACGTATAGCGTGTCTTGCATTATGTCGATCATGGGATTTTGTGCCTGGACGGAAGCGGCTTCGCCCCGCTCCTTATGAGGGTGAGTTGCTAGCGCGGAATGTGCAGATTTAGTTACATGCTTACGTTGAATGGTTGATGGTGTTGTTGTGGCGGTACTTGAGCAGCTGCTTAGAAGAGCGAGATAGAAGGAAGGATTCAGATGTGTTTGGTGGGCAAGCGAGTGTAGCCGTGTTGGGCGTGGGGTTCTTGATTGTAGATGGAGTTGATAGACGGTATGGGGGAGGAAGGGAGGGTAGTATTTGAACGGGAGCTAGTGAGCGGATGGACAATGTAGGTGAGGAGCTAGGTTGTCAGAAGAAGGCCTAGAGAAAAAGATGAGGGATGCCAGTGATCTGATCGTCTGGAGCTTCAAAGGTGGCTGTGGACAGCATTTTTGGAGGGATGGGATTTGATGCTGAGTCTGAGGCAACATCTGAAAGAAGGAATGACAGACACGAAGCAGTAGAGGTGGTCCCAAGATCATGAATCGGGTCTATGCATATCCAGCCCAATCTATCTGCCCGGCAGGCATGTCCCTTTGATTGGCACGTGCGTAGATGATGTTGTACACTCATGACAGTGGCGCTACCAAAACTCCGATGTGCTATACCATCCATTCATGCCAGCGTGCGTCAGTTCCATTGCTCACGGTATAGCCACCTTGACATCATCCTCATACTCGACGTCCTTTATGCCATCCTTCGTTATCACCTTGACCATGACGCCCTTGAAATCGATGGGTAGACGACGCTTCAGCTCCTGCGTGCACATGCGTAGGATCTTGAGGCCCTGCTCGTAGTTGATGTCGGGGTGGTGGTGCTTGTCTAGGAGGGAGAGGCAATAGTACCTGAGTTCCGTCAGTGTAAGATCTACAATAGTGATAACAATGTATGGTGAACGTACTGAGCGTAGCCATGTGCGGCGTACGGTACCGGCGCCAAACTCGCCAGGTAGTCGATCCAGTATAACGTCGGCTTATCCGCAATGTTGTCATACCCTCCCAGCAGCAGGTTCACAGTGTAGGGCCTCCGTGATCTCAGCGCGCGGGCGAGTTCTCCTCGGACGAAGTTGGCGGTCGCGGACGGTGAGAGCTCCATGCCGTTGCGCATCGAGTACAGCTGTACGTTCGCTTGAATGTATTCGGCGAATTGTACTAGGGCATGTTAGCCGCCTTATCCGACGATAGATTATCCTCTACTTGGGTCTTAGTGGTGAGGGTTACCTGTATCACCCGCCTCCCCGGAGAATGCCATCAGTGTGTGCGGGTTGAGCTCCCGGGTCTTGTCGTCGGAGGCTTTGAGGATGGTGGCGCCTCGCATGGCGGCTTTCGACGCGGCGATGAGGGTAAAGTCCTTGCCCGTAATTCCTAGCAGTACCTCCCTACATACATAGTCAATAGTTGATACTTGAAGCAAGCCGGGCCGCAGTTCTTACATGGTGATCGAAGCTTGAGGTGGTGGAAGATGGCGGATTGGTAGGTTTAACGGGGGGAATAAGGCGTCTGCTGGAAGATCCTATCAAGATATCGAGGGACAAACCAGACTGAAGCTTGAGAGCCGGATTGTAATGGCGTCGAGAGATGATGGTGTACGCGACGCCAGAGCTGCCTTGATGCCAAGCGGTCGGCGATGGAGCTCGGGCCACCGATTCACGTGACTTTGTCTCCTCTCGTGTAGTTCAATCGGCCGGCACAAAGGACAACACTGAGAGGTAGCTATTAAAGTGAAAATGTTCTGCAAAGCTCCTCCGGGCTTTCGAAAGCAAGCTTAGCGCAGCATTGCTATCAGCCCTTTTCCAAAACGCAACACCTGGGCATCTGGAGAGCAAGGTGAAGCGAGCCAATGGCGGCCCGAGGGCCAAAACGCATCTAGACGTCAAGCTAGCCCTCCTGAGCAACATAGCTCGAATTACTACATGTATGAATTCTATATCCTCACCGGACGGCCCACCTGGGCGTGCACCCAGACGTCAGTTTGCAGTCCACGGCCGTGAGGTGAGACAGGCATTGGCCAATAGCCATGCAGGGCAAGAGCGTTCGAGACAGGGCGGGCAGTGGCTCGCAGCCCCACTCCAAAGACTACCCCTCCACGCCTCCAAACCCTCAACACCTTTCTAGCTCACATCCCATCACCCCACCTTGCTTTTCTCTTCCCTCACAGTCCCCAAAGACTATCTGACCACAATTAGCTACACGTAAGTCCAATCCCACAGTCAATTGTTCCTTCCGCGGCCGTCCCACCCTACCCACCCACGTCTCACCTCACCCTCAAGCTGTTTTGTGGCTGCCCAGCCGTTTTATGATCTCTGGGCCTATCCACGGACGTGGACGCTGCTTTTTTCATTGTTGCTTACCCTTCTTCTCACCTATATCTTCCTCCCTTACGCCCTCTCCGAGCACCTGTCTTCACCAATTGTTCTCCTCATCCCCGCCCTCCCAAACACCCGCTTACCTTCCCTACCAGACAACACACCGCCAACATGCCCATCACCAAGATCCACGCCCGCTCCGTCTACGACTCGCGTGGTAACCCCACCGTCGAGGTCGACCTCGTCAGCGAGACCGGTCTGCACCGCGCCATTGTACCGTCTGGCGCTTCCACCGGCTCCCATGAGGCTTGTGAGCTCCGTGATGGAGACAAGTCCAAGTGGGGTGGCAAGGGCGTCACCAAGGCTGTCTCCAATGTCAACGACATCATCGCACCGGCCCTCATCAAGGAGAATATCGACGTCAAGGACCAGTCCGCCGTGGACGCCTTCTTGAACAAGCTCGACGGAACGTAGGTGTATGAAGCCCCTCCATAGGCAATGGCTGACGTAGCTTCCAGCACGAACAAGACCAAGCTCGGTGCTAATGCCATCCTCGGTGTGAGCATGGCTGTTGCGAAGGCCGCCGCTGCAGAGAAGGGTGTACCTCTGTATGCCCATATCTCCGACCTCGCTGGCACCAAGAAGCCCTACGTGCTCCCTGTGCCCTTCCAGAATGGTACGTGAGACTGAATCTACCTCGTAGCTTTACCCAGAACTATTGGGCACGCTTATCCAATTTTTGACGCTGCTCTGCACATCCTAGCGAGCCTAGCTAACCGGCCTCGATTCTAGTGTTGAACGGAGGCTCCCACGCGGGCGGCCGCCTCGCATTCCAGGAGTTCATGATTGTGCCTTCCGAGGCTGAGACTTTCTCTGAGGCCATGCGCCAGGGATCTGAGGTCTACCAGAAGCTGAAGACCCTCGCCAAGAAGAAGTACGGACAGTCAGCTGGCAACGTTGGCGACGAGGGTGGTGTCGCTCCCGACATCCAGACTCCCGAAGAGGCCTTGGATCTGATCACTTCTGCTATCGAGGAGGCGGGATACACTGGAAAGATCAAGATCGCCATGGATGTGGCTTCCAGCGAATTCTATAAGACCGAGGAGAAGAAGTACGACCTGGACTTCAAAAACCCCGACAGCGACAAGAGCAAATGGCTCACATATGAGCAACTCGCCGACCTCTACAAGTCGTTGGCTGAGAAGTACCCGATCGTCAGCATCGAGGACCCCTTCGCCGAGGATGACTGGGAGGCATGGAGCTACTTCTTCAAGACCTCCGACTTCCAGATTGTTGGGTAAGCAGTGAGCACTGGTGTTGTGATTACATAGCTAACCCCTGATCAGTGACGACTTGACGGTTACCAACCCTGAATTCATCAAGAAAGCAATTGAGCTCAAGTCGTGCAATGCTCTTCTTCTCAAGGTCAACCAGATCGGCACAATCTCAGAGGCCATTCAGGCGGCAAAGGATGCGTTCGGTGCTGGCTGGGGTGTGATGGTGTCTCATCGCTCTGGCGAGACTGAAGACGTCACCATCGCTGACATCGTTGTGGGGCTGAGGAGCGGACAGATCAAGACTGGTGCGCCAGCACGCTCTGAGCGTCTGGCCAAGCTCAACCAGATCCTTCGTATCGAGGAGGAGCTTGGCTCCAACGCCATCTATGCGGGCCAGAACTTCAGGACAGCCGTCAACTTGTAAAGTGGGCAGAGGGCGCTGAAACACATCAGCATGGGTAATACGGAAGATGCACGGCATCTATCTCCACTCCAAAAATTTGTAGAGTAACGACCTCCGTCATGAATATACGCGTTATGAGGTCAAGGACCCTGTACAAATTGCCTGCCCTGTTCGCTGTTCATTACGTACGTGTGACAGGCTGTATAACCCAGGCATCAGTAACACCTGGAGTGTTCGTTAGATGTTTGGGCAAAAACATCGACCAATTAACATCCAACTAGACCCATTAATGATGGCAATTTAATCTAGTCGAGCTTGCCAACCGATCATGGGGGCTGAGTCTTGCAACGAAGCGATTCAAGGGCTATGTGCTACAGTATCTTGCCAAAGCTCCGGCCGAGCTTTGCGTAGGAGCTTGAGCACTCACGGATATGTCCCTTTTGGCTCCGCTCCCCCAGAACAGGCACCTGGGTAGGTTATACAGAAGCAACCGGCGCTACCTTACCATGAGTGAGTCTTGCCCTGTTGTTACATGTAGGCATCGAGCTAACGAGCATCTCAGATAGAGTGCTCCGTGCCACAATCCCTTGTTAAAAGCCTCGACGAGCTTGATGGAACTTGGGTCTTCACACATATCACCTCCACTACCTTGGACAATAGGCCGAATCACTCTCGAGGTCGAAGATCCGTGGTACAAGTCTCACGTGGCTCACGGTCACATTTCAACTTGGTATTGTACGACCAAAGGTAGGACCACGTCCTGCCCCTCGACAGTGCTCCAAATTTCCACTCCATCACGTACCAACACATCACGCTCGCACTTTTGAGGCAGACTGCGATTGCAACCCTACATCAAAATCTTTCTCATTGCCACAGTGCAGTGTATCTCAGCCTATTGAAGCATTGTGCAGTTGCGATTCGTTCACGCGTCCGAACAATTGGACAAAGCGAGCTTTGTTCTACCGCACGCTTCACCATTGTCTTCTGCCCTGATTTCGCCTTGGACTTTCTTTGATGGCTAATTTAGTAGCCGCTCGGATGGCCACCATGAGATAATAAAACTACTCGGCACCCTTCCCTTGCAGTTCAGCTGCCCACTTCATATCACATACACACTATCTTATTGACTGATTGATTACTACAGCATAGCATAGCGTTTCGAAATCCTCATCAGCGCCGCACACTTGTTCGCCGTTGCTACCACCAGAGATCACAGCACACCCTCACGTGGTATCGGAGTCATAATATTTCGCGGTACCAACCCCAGAGCTTGTACCGCCTTAAGCTACACACGTAATAGGCGCAAGCACCGCCGTGATATGCAAAAGAAGAACCAGCTGCATATTCTGCGTACGTGCTTTCTTCTCTGCATCTCCACCGTAGTATCCGTTTCCGAAAACACCGCTCGCCGATTCCTCAACACTGTAAGAACAAGGTAATTCGATCTACAGACCACACTGAAACGATGACCAATCCCAGGATTCCGCCTCCAGTCATCACCAAATCTTTTCTCCGCGGCCCTGGCCCGATGGATGACAACATGCGAGGTAGCAAAAGGGCCGCCGTCGATAACAGATCCAATTTCAACAAAGCATCGTCTTCGCGCATCACGGAGCCAGTACAAACCCTGAAGCAATCCAATCCTTACCTTCCTGATAATGCTGATCTGTATAGTCGACCATCCAGCACACCCTCACTCTACGAATCAGAGTCCATATACTCAACCGACACAGAAGATGACGGGCCCCGTCAGAGCTTCTACATGAATCCAGCCAACTGGCCCCAGCCAGAGCGGAGAACATATTCGCTCCCAAAAACGCCATTCATCTTACCCCAGACGGCGAAAGTGTCGCCGCTTTCCGAGGGCTTGCTGGCTGGGATGGATAATCCAGTGTCGCCGATCAGCCTGGACAGACCGGAGCTCGCCCCTAGTGAGAAGCCGCCCGTTGACATCGGATGGGCATTTATTAGGGATTCCAATGAGAGTCTCTCCCGAACCTACGCCCGAGAAAGCGAACAGCAGAGGCAGAGAGAGTCCCCGATGACTGCATTTCCGAGCTTCGAGACGGCGAGAAGTCCAGGACCTCCCTCCCCTCGCTCCAGTGACAAAATAGAGGAGACCAAGAGTGAAAAGGACCGCTCTTCCACGACACATTGTACGTCCAGTAGCGTGGACACCCACGCCGTGGCATGGAAAAGTACGCCCCCCCTCGCTGCCATTTACCGCAGTGCTAAGGATATTTACACCGCAGGTCCCAAGGGTGAAGGCCAGAAACTTTGGCTCGGGATCCAGAGCCTGCGCAAGCAGAATAAAGCGCTCAAGCGGGTGCAGGCGCAGGAAGTGCAGCTTCACGATATCTACGAGACTGTCATAAGGGGACGGGAAGATAGTAATGCGTCTACGGTTTGGCCGATGCGGACGACGTCTTCGTCGCCGCTTCGTTCGATGACTGATGGGAGTGAGTGCACAGGTTCACGCTCACGCTCACACTCGCCCTCTCCCCTAGCTATTCCTCGCCCTCCTCCAGGTATGGGGTTCAAACATCCCTCGAAGCATATCCCACAGCGCGGCTCCTCGTCAACTAACTCCTCGACCGCGTCAAAGAACTCCCGCGTAGGAACAAGTGGAAGCACAGCGGTGAGTGGCACCCCCCAATCCGGCTTCACCATCGAAGTCGGCGCCTCCACCAGCGTAACCCACGACGCGCAAGAAGTCTTCATTGACAGGGCCAAGCCATACCGACGCGTCCCGCACATTGATCCAGCGCCGCGATCTCGCAGACAAGTTAGAAACTCGGGGAAGGGGAAACGCGGTCTTCCACCGCCGCCTGTGCCCCCGAGTCCCGGCTCGAGAAAGGGTTCTTCTGCCTTGGGGTTGGGCATCGGGGGGACGATGGCGAGTCGTGGAGTCGATGTTGTGGATCAGCGAGAGCGCGAGGAGGATATATATAGGAGGAATGCGGTGAAGAGGGGTTTACCTCCTCCGCCTGTTCCGCCATCTCCTGTGGTACCAGCACCCGTAGGTCTTGGAATTTCCTATGCTGCCCCTTTTTCTGCCGAACAGCACACCACGGTCGGTAAGAAGCAAAAGCAAGGGAAAAACGGGTTCTCTCGTTTTCTGCATAGACTCTGCGCTGTGGAGGACACTGACCATCAAGTTTCCCAACAACCTGCCAGACCATTCGCTAACACGTCTTCTTCCTCCAAGCAGAACGCGCTGAAACTCCACATCTCGAGACCGCAGCCCATCATCGGTGGCGGCCGTCCGGCGCATGTGTCCATGGCGAGCACGACCAGTGTAGTATCGGGGTATGAGCGGGGACGGAGGGGTAGGAGTCAAACACCAAATATCAGTAAGAGAAACCTCCGCGCTCCTACACCACCACCTACATATCTCCCTCCTCCTCCTCCTCCTCCTCCCCCGCCACCGCCGCCACCAGCGCTCGCGACAGAAGCCATAGCCTCGAAACAGCGTCCAGGCCTCGCACCTACTAAAAGTAAGCCCTCCCACAAGCCCTCCCACTCCTCATCCTCCTTCTGGCAGGAAATCTTCACCACGGAAAAGGAAAAGGAGAAGGAAAAAGAAGGTAAAGGCAAGGAAAACGGAAAAGAAAAACCCCCGGGCCTTGGTGCCTGGACGACGTCTAGGAAGAGAAATGGTTCTGACGCTTCTTTTGCTTGTCAAGGTATCGATTTCGCTTCTACCACTCCTGGTGCTGCGCAGCCGACAGCGACGGCAACGAGGAAGGGGAATACAGTGTACCCGCCGCTAAGTCCATACCACGAGTCCCATGCTGCGAGGGAGGGGTACCGGAGGGCGCCGTCGGCGCCGGCGAGGAGTAGGGAGAGGTGGGAGGGGGAGTTGGTACCTAAGCCGCTGTTTTCGGAGGGGAGAAGGGGCAGGAGTCTGGATAGGAGGGGGAGTCAGGTTAGGGATACGAAGTTCTATCAGCCTTATAATGAGGTGTTGAGGGAGTATGGGCACTAGAGGGAGGGAAAAGAGAGAGGCGTGTGGGGTTTGCGCTTGGGGGGTTGTGTTTCTATTTTTTCCAAAACTTTTTTTGCGAAGTGTTGTTTTAGTATTACTTTTGTATTTTTGTACCTGCATTTCATGTCCTGTACATACATGTACGTCCTGTTTCTGTTTCTGGATCTGTATCTGGATCTATGTCTGTTTCTGTGTCGGTATTCTTGTACTCGAAGCGAAAGCGAGGGCATCATCTGCACAGAGTAAGCTCTAGCCATTCAGAATAGTAATGTTAATGCCCCAAAATACCTCCATCTCACCCGCTAACGTAGTGTGTCTTTCCTCAGCTAACGAGGCAACCAGGCTCTTCGCTTTCGAGTCTACAGTACATAAGAAGTAAGGCGAATCCAATATATAGACGACAGGGAAGACATCGAGAAGGGAAGCCAAGGCCGAAACGGGCTTAAAATGTTTCGAAACAGTTGCGATATGCATGCAGTGAGCACGCAGCGAGCACGTTGACGGTGGAGGAAGGGGATGGGGACGGGGAACGGATGGTCCGGGGTCTGGTGCGCGGTGTGTGGATGGTGGGAGAAGGGGTTGGGATAAAAATAAACAACGGATGTACAGAGGCAGTACCCGTGAAAGGGTATTCTGGTAACGATGCTGGTAAGGGAGAGAGGGGGACGTTGAACTGGCGCACGAGGTGAGATGGCGAGGCTGCTTTGGGTGGCAAGAAAGGGAAATGTCCCCGACCGAGTGAGTACGTGATGCATGTGGCCCCCGCATTCGCTGCCGTGTGTAGAGTACAACACCGGTGTTTACGCAGACGATGTGACACAGTTCGGCGCACTCAAGTTCCTGTCATGCCCAACGCCGGCCGCCTCGGAAGGGACGGGCCCTTCCCTTCTCACTGCGGCGATGCTGCCACCCGCAATCCTATCGTCTGCTATCCCACTCGATGATGTCGCCCACGCCAGATGATGAGAGGTGGGCGCAAAGGTGGCCGTCGTAGAAGCTGCAGTGAGAGTCTAGAGAAGCCACCATCTCATGCATCGTAAGATGGCTCCTGTTCGGCGCTCACGCACGCCTATTTTTGGGGTCGAAGCTTAGATGCAAAGGGTCTAGCGTCCCGCAACCGCTATCAAATGGCATGGAAGAGGCAAGAGGTGCATCTTCGCACCGCTAAACGACCCTGAAAGGGTGATTTAGCTGCGTTGATGCGTCGACAGGGGTCTGAATGCGATGCGATGTGCCTCTGGCGCTGACGGTTGAATTTATGCCTTGGACAATTAATCTACGAGATGGTGCTGACGGTGCTGGTGGTGATGGCGATGGAGATGGCGATGTGGCGATTGCGCGGACTGGGGAGCTTTATGTCTCATGCGATGGAGACGGAGAGACTCGACCTCGAGGCCATGTCTCTTGTCTCTTGTCTCTTCCCACGGACGCCAGCAGCATCAGCGTCTGTTCGAATCTTTCGAACCTCGGGGCGATTGGCCTGTATCGTTCCCCGCGAGGCGCCGTCCAAGCTTGTTTCTCACTCGTTTATGCGACCTGGGCCGTCGCAACCAGTCACACCGCACAATCGCCTTGGGCGTTCTCTGAGGGCGCGAAACGTCGGCGGCCAATTGGTCCATCTCGACAACTCCCTGGCCCTGTAGACAGCCTACAGCGCTCGGCGCATCTGCTTCTTCCTACTGGCACGCCATCTGTAGAGCCAGCCAGACATTCGACATGGCTTCCATCCGAACCCTCCCTCCACCTCGCCGCCCGCAGAGGCACACGACAGACGCAACCGCAATCGGGCAGCCCAACGGCCGTCTGGAGGGCGACACGACGACTCACATACCGCACGGCACTGCGCTGTCAGGTCCACAGATCCCGCTCCAGACTAGAATCAGCAACCCGTCAGCTTTCTCACCACCAAGACCGTCTGCCCTGTAGCTGTGTGCGCCGGTCTGGAAGCCCACACTTTTCTAATCGTCTGCTGCATTTCATCCGGGCGTCTATTTCTGGTCCACTCTCCTCCCTCCTCGGCGCGCCCATCGCGACCAGTTCGTCTCCCCACTGCACCTATCAGACGCGGACCTGCAGTGGTACCGCCGCCTACTTTGGCGCCATACATTTAGACCTTGTGTAAGTACCCGCCAGCCCTCCTTCCCGTCCCTCCCCACCATCACCCGTGCCCTCTTCAATACCTACTGCCCTCGAAGCGCCCGAGACAAAAGGCCAGCGCTTCGCCCTCTGTCCTTGCTTCCTCTTTTCCTGCCAGCAGGTCTCTTATTGTAATACTTTCGTGTCTTCGTCGTCCTCTTTCCCGTCTCTTCACCATATACACATCTCCTTGTGCCTGGGCTGGATCCAAGTTGCTCTCCTACCCTTAGACGTACCCATCTCTCATCGCACTCGCCTTCTTCCCTTCGCGCAGTCCATGGTCATCTCACGTCATACACCCGTCGTGTGATTTGGAACAAGTCCTAGAATGGCCACCAACGATAAGAAGTCTGTCACAGTTACCGTTGAGAAACGCACATCCGAAGAATCGCTCGCACCGTCTGTAAAGACTCCACGCATAGCACGCTTCGCCGAAGCTACTTCAGTGTACTCGCCAATCGATCCGCCGCGGTCTCCCCTCTCCTATCCAACGAACCACTACAAGCCGCAAGCTCAAATCTCAGACGTCGGCTTCGGCTACGTCTCTGCCGTCGAAATGGAAGAAACCGACCGAAAATACCTTCCGCCCCCTACGCCAAAGACTCCCCTCAGGAGCGCACTAAAGTCACCTGGCGCCCCACCACGGACGACGGAAACCATGATCCTCAGTCCGACCTTCAGGGAAGAGCAGGTGTTGGAGAAGAGGGAAGAGATGACTGAGAAGGAGCAACAGAAAGATATTGTATGTTGCACCCCGAACTTGTATAGCACAGAACACTAACAGCCAGCAGAAAGTCAAAGTCCGGGTCAGGATAGCAAAGATCTTCCTCCGTGGAATCAACTTCGCTTGCAGTCTGATTGTTCTCTCCATGCTCGCAACCGCCTTCGCCATCTTCAACGCAACAAAGAACTTGGCACCGAGGAACGGCCTCCCAGCATGGGCGGCAAACACGAAAATCTGGCCTCAAGTTCTGCTTCTCTGCATCGCCTGTATCTCACTGGCCATGTCTGTCGGTGTTCTCATCGCATACTCAAGAGGTGGCCATCACAGAGCAGAGAAGGTTGCCGCATACTACACCGTCTTCGCCGTTGGATTCTTCATCTTCAGCATCATCATGTGGGCCATTGGCGCCGCCGTCTTTAACCAGAGTAAAGCCCAAGGAAACGGAAAAGACATGTGGGGATGGTCATGTGTAGACAACAAGCGGCGACACTTGTTCGAGGACGATGTGTCTTATGCTCTCGTCTGCCGTCTCCAGGTAAGCACTGCCATTTCCCTCTCCTTAAAGTGACATGTCTAACGAGATCAACAGAACTGGGCGCTTGTCTGTTGCATCATCGAAGTGGTCATCGAGACCCTCTGCATCGTCATCTACGCCATCGTTTTCTACCGCTTCTGGTCGAAGCGCAAGCTCCGAAAGTCCATGGCCGTCCGCGACAAGGCCCGCTCCGACCTCTACCTCGCCCAACTGCGCTCTCAATCTGCACCCAACACCCCCGGCTTCGGTCCCATGTCTCCTCGCTCTGGCGGCTGGCGCCCACCACCAGGCCACCCCGCGCACGTCGACCCGCACTCGGCCGCCGAAAATGGCGAAGCCGAACCAATCCAGTTCGCCCGCGAGATCACCCAACCGCAGCCCTTCTCACTGAAAGCACCGCCAATCAGGATCCAAGGCGCGACGCCCAAGGTCGAGCAAGGAGGCTTCGAAGCGCCCGCACGAACCGGAACCGTAAGCCCGCCTCTGCCACCCTCATCGCCCGGTTTCAGAGAAGAACGGAAACAAGAGCACGTTGCCGCCGCCCCAGGTGAACAAACGTACGCCTCGGTACCCATTCCAGGAGCCTACCAGCCCATGGCCAGCCCGTCGTATCCGCCTCAAGCTACACCGACGGCACAAGGCTTCGATTTCGGAACGAATGTTACGACGCACCAGAGATAAACCCCTCCTTGCGTGTGTGTCTGTGTATCGTTGTGCATAGCATGGTTGCGTTCGTCGGAGTTTCTCTTCTCTGAACATCTATCTGGGATCAAGGTCGCGTTTGTTCGTCTTTGGTTTCCGGTATGGCGTTTTGTACATTTTTCCAATGACGTGGGCTTTTTCGCCTCTCGTCTTTGGCTTCGGCCGTGTTTTCTTGTTTCATTGTCGTCTCGTCTCGTCTTATTCCCCCTCAGGTCGTCGATCGCTGATCTATTTTCCCTCTTTTTTTCTATGGAGTGGATGGATGGATGGATGGAAACAGGGTTCTATCTACATTGTTGGGGATACCTCAGCTCGAAAGGAAAGTTTTTCTTCCCATAGCGGGAAGGAAGTCTTTGTACCGAATAATCAATTGCTCGCAAAGCGAACTGAACTGAATACCCAAAAAATACTATTGTGGATATTTACATTTTCGTGCCTCCCTCGTCCCAGCAATTTTCGTGCTTTGATGATAGCTCGCGCTTCGTGATACACTACACGTTCCCCTTTCAGCGATCGGGTTGTTCTCAATTATCATGCAATGCAATGCCATGCCATGTACTACAGTACGTCTGGGTTCCTGTATCATGCACAGCAAAGATTCTCCCACATAACGCCCACGCATCATCATTATCCGAGAGCTACGTCTTCCTTTTCCTCAAAACCACAATACATACATACAAACACACATACACAGAATCCCACCACCCACATTCTCCGCCACCAATCCCAACCCAACCCAGCGAAACGCAACCAAACGGGCCCTACGCCACAGCGTCTCGCCATACCCCAGCCTACACTCCACCAGACTACCGGTAACCCCCCCCCCCCCCCCCCCCCCCCCCCCATTGCCTCCACGCACAGAACATGCGCCACGCAAACTACATGCACGACTCGTCACATTTATTCCATCATCCCACCATCCCGTCATCTCATCTCATT
>ML977001.1:3319-24454 GCA_010015675.1 Byssothecium circinans | reverse complement strand
GCCGAGCAGAGCAGAGCAGCCGTATTAAGTATAAAGAATGTCGAATGTCGAATGCAGCATAGCATAGCATAGCATAGCAAACCAAATGGCCGCATAGAGCGATGATACTTCAACCCAACCCAACTCGGTACCCCGTACCGCACGATCTCGAGGTACGTGTACTGGGTAGGGTAGGTGTGTGCGACGATGGCGTGACCAGCGGTGTGAGAGCTGAACCACTTTCACCACTCACTCCTCTACTCTACTCTACGCAGGTAGGTAATGTAGGTAAGTATGTCCTTTGCAGCTATCGATCGAGTGCTGGATTAGGAAGTCGATGGTGGAAAACGTCCCCCGTCTTGTCGTACGGGCTTTTGCGTGTGGGGAGGGGTGTGGTATTTTGGTATGTTTCAGTGAGTCAGTGCGTGAGGGAGTCCTATGGCGAGGTAAGGGTTGTGTAGGACATGTGGTGCAAGTATCACTGGGATGGTTTGGTTTCTACGTGTACATACATAGTATGGTTTACGCTGGACTTTTGTGTTTTTGCGCCCGAGTGCGAAGGCGTTAGGATTTCGGGTTGGGTTGTTTGAGCGCCATGTTCTTTTTCTTTTGATAGACTAGATGCTGCATCTTGTGGATCTAGCAGTCTGCGTATGAAAATCACAACATGTATGATAGACAGAGAGGCACATGGTTTCGTCAGGCGAGATTGATAACATTGGGGAGATAAAGGAGCAGGAACAAGTCCGTTACCTGAACCATGGCAGACGGCTCTTTTAGAGCTTGAACTTGTATATCTTTGGCATGGCATTTATATTGCGCTCGGCAATGTACGCCTAGAGCCTATGACAGCATTGAGTCTCTTGTCCGGGAAGGTAGTATAGAAAGCTCTCGTAACCGGAAGTGGGCTTACGACAACTCATGGAACTGGGACAATTACTCCGGACAAAGCCGGAAGTCAAGAGACATCAGCAATGGCAGGGCGACGATAAGTCTGAGCATTCCTACGGGAATATGGTGAGGCAAGCTAACGGCTCTCGTCAGTACACCAAGCACGCACATACGGACATCAAGAGTCACAGAGACTGTGAAAGATCACCAATGGTTGAATCGGCAGTCACCCAAGTGAAGCCTCCATCGTATTGTGATCGAAGCACTCGCTCTAGGCAAGGCAAGCTCCATTGATAGGCCGCAAGTCATGTCGCTTGCTTTTTGCTAATTACACACCAGGACTCCATCCGAGACCGAATATGCTGAAAGTCGTACTGATCTGAATTATCTTTCCCTCATCACCCGGCGCCGTCCACGTCTATCGGACAATACCCTCGAACCGGTTCTTGTACCACTTGATCGTCTCGGCTTGGTTGACACGGTGGGAGGCGCCGATCTTGGTCTGGCATCGCCTACGCTTGGCAACGCGCTCGCCGGGACGGGTCATGCAGACGTAGAAGTCCATGCCGTAGATACTATATTTTGTTAGCCACGTCTCGAACATGCCATCGCTGTGATTCCACGTACCCGATGCTAGGGTCGTACTTGATGCCCAAGTCGATGTGCTCGCTGATACCGAAACCGAAGTTGCCCGACTCGCTGAAGTTGCGCTTGCGGAGCTCGTACTCCTTGACCTTGAGACCGCGCTCCAGAATCTCCTCGGCCTTGGGACCGCGGATGGTGACGTGGACGGCAATCCTGACATATCCCGTTAACACAGTGTTCTGAGCCTTCCCCGCGATGGATACCATACTTTTCGTTCCTCCTGATACCGAAGGTTCGGACGGTGTAGCGGGCCTTGCTGTAGACAGGAGTCTGACCGCTCAGCTGCTCGAGCACCTTGGCCGCTCGGGTCAAACGATCACCAGACTCGCCAACGGAGATGTTGAGGACTAGCTTCTGGATGCGAAGCTCCCGCATGGGGTTGGAAGCTTTGGAATCGGCCTGTAAAAATAATCAGCCTTGCATTACGACCGAGATTGTAGAGAATTGCGTACCATTGCGAGTGCTGTGGGTCAGTAGGGTGGTGGTGATGGGGTAGAGGTAGAGTTGGTGGTCGCGAAAGTCAAAATGGATCAGTGTTCGGTGTGGTGCATGTGCTTTGCCAAGTCTCGCTAAACGCTAGCCCGAATTTACGCCGCTCTTTTCACATCGACGAACAGCTCCATCTATACACCCCACCACTGTCAACGAGGGGCTGTACTTCCGACTCTACGCCAATTTTATTCTGATTCCAAGTCGTCCTCGGACGCATCACCTTCAGCATGTCGTCCGCCGCGAATCGGCAGGGGAAGATGGTAAGTTGTGCTGCCTGTTGCACTCGAGACCTTGATCTGAGAGAAGAAATCGCATAGAACTGACTGACTGACGGTTGGTGTTTAGCAAAATCTGGTGAGTGCTCTCCATCTCAGCGGACGCGACTCAGCACTTACACATTGTAGATTAACTATCGCATGAAAGTCACTCTTCAAGATGGCAGGCAAATGGCCGGACAGATGCTTGCGTTCGACAAGGTACGGTATCTCACTTTCAATTGCACAAAAGCCTACTAATAATATGATAGCACATGAACCTCGTCCTCGCCGACACAGAAGAGTTCCGCCGCACGCGACGAAAGGGAAAGGCTGCACCTGGCGCAACCCAGCAGATCACCGAGACCGAAGAACGACGCGCGATCGGGCTGACCATCATTCGTGGTGCACATGTCATCTCCTTGTCTGTTGACGGCCCGCCTCCTGCTGACCCCGCTGCGCGACTTGGAGCAGCAACCGGTGGACCTTCTACAGCAGCAACACTGGCCTCTGGCCCAGGTATCTCGAAGCCTGCGGGGCGCGGCTTGCCTGTTGGTCTGACAGGTCCCGCTCCTGGAGTTGCCGGCCCTGGAGCAGCTTTCGGTCCCCCAGGAGGATTTGGCGGCCCCCCGGGCTTCGGAGGCCCACCAGGATTCCCTGGACGAGGAGCACCCCCAGGAGGACCTCGTGAGTTATAAGCAAAATCATGGAGAGAATTTTTACTGACAATATTGCAGCAGGGTTTCCCCCGGGCGGCCCACCGGGAGGTTTTGGCGGTCCCCCAGGTTTCGCAGGTCCACCAGGGTTCCCGCCTCCAGGTGGACGTGGTGGCCCTCCAGGTTTTGGACGATAGATTGCGCAGTAGAGACTACCTATGCCGAACGCATGACTTCGTAGTTACCCACCGACCTGCGCTTCACACGAATACCCGACCCTCGACACGAAGGTTACGGGGTATAAAACGTCTACGAGCACCATTTCTACATCCGATGGCCTACCATCTACTGGAGTCTTTGGCGTCTCAATTCTTCAACGTGGTCGTAGGGAAAGTGGTGAAAATTTTGGCGAAAGCAATTGGCGGCGAGAACGGATTCAGATCGTGTAAAACGAAGAAACGAATGATACCACAGCCGAGGACCGGCTTCAGTTCTCTTCTCTGATCATGTGTGACTATTATCATCTTCTCTAAATTCCGCTCCCACTTATGCATTGAAACACAATGTCTGCAACGAGATTAATGCAACATTCACTTTCCCCTTGAGGACCTAAGGGATGATATGATGATAAGGATCTGCACCTCGTTCTTCATGCGCTTGTAAAATGCTACAAACGTTCAAGCTGTCGGATTTCATAATCCACGCGTATTTGATTGACGGCAGCTTTTCGGGTCCGAGCGAGACGTCTCTCATCTTTCTTGGCGAACACCTCCAACACCAGAGCTTCAACTCAACCACCCACCGTCACTCTCCACTCCATTTTCCAGTTCGGGTCACCATGGCCACCGCAGTCAAGGCTCTCAATGCCAAAATACGGTCCAACAAGTACCTCGATTACTTCTGCTCGACCCGTAAGTAGCTCCAGCGGTTGGTTGCGCATCTGCTCCGATGAACGGCCTCGAGAGATAGCTGCTCCGGAGGGCGTTCTCCACCCCCAGAAGCATGCGAACAATCTGCAATAGAATATTTGAGAGCATGGGGCTAATGCGACATAGACTTCTGGGGTCCGGCGAGTAACTTTGGTATCCCGCTTGCGGCAATTGCGGACATGAGCAAAGACCCTGAGATGTACGTTACAGCCTTCTATTCAGCGCTCTATGACCTACTACGTCCCATGCATCCTCGAAAAATTCCGATTCCACCTGGAACAACGCGCGCCGTTCCGCTACAGCCCCGCTAACAACTACACAGCATCTCTGGCCGCATGACCGGTGCCCTAGGTCTCTACTCCGCTACCTTCATGCGCTACGCCATGGCCGTCACACCTGCGAACTACCTCCTCTTCGGCTGCCACGCTATCAACTTCACGTCCCAGTGTGTACAAGGATACCGATATTTGGGGTACTGGAATTGGGGTGGACGGGAGCTTGCGCTGAAGGCTAAGGAGGCCGCTGGCGAGTCGGCGACAAAGGTGGAGGATGCTGCTAAGTCGGTGACGAAATAGACGGCTAGCATTTTGGACATGAGGGGGAGTTGTGGTGGGACTGTCCCCGGAGTGATATAGTGCCAATAGACCGGACCGGCTTGGATGGGGATACGGAAAGTGTGTTTGATACTAGAATATTCATGTGTCACAATACTTTCATATTTGATATACAGCGTCAGAGAGCTTGGTTATGAAATGCAATTGCTTCCGAAGCTTCCTACGGACATGCAGGCTCTTGAGAAGCTGACTATGACTTGATTTGCATCCTGTGTGTCTATATCAATATTGGGAGGCTAGCGTGCGGCTCAAAGCAAACTATCACCTTATACAATAATCCAATAGCATTACATTCGAAGAGCCACATTGCCATCGACACCAAGTTCAAAGTTCGTGCCTAGCGCCTGGTACCAGGGTATGGTAACCGTTTCCAGTCTAGCACCTTGGCACACAGCAGCATAAAATCTTCGCCGAACCCTCGCCCTCCCGCTTTTCCTTCTTTATCAAAAAGTATCACGGAGCCAGCCACGACCATTACGCACAACCTTTGCTTTTGGTTGCCAGTCACTTCGGTGGCGTGGCTCCGGAGAGCAAAACTCCATTAGGAAGCTGCTGTTCCGTGGGTCGTCTTAATTGATGGCAAGGGGGCGGCGGTGTCGATTTTTTGGAGGACATCACGATGAGTAGCACTACGCAGAGTACTACGCAGAAGCGCTGGCAAGGTAAGATTTGTGATGACGCCAGCGTGAATATGTGAGAATCCTCTTCTCTTTGTATTGAAGTAAAATGCTATCTAAAATCCATGGCGTG
Organism: Byssothecium circinans; assembly: GCA_010015675.1. Classification (NCBI taxonomy): domain Eukaryota; kingdom Fungi; phylum Ascomycota; class Dothideomycetes; order Pleosporales; family Massarinaceae; genus Byssothecium; species Byssothecium circinans. The sequence goes on along the minus strand of ML977001.1, from coordinate 19,244 downwards.
GGTGTCGAGGCAGCCAACCCGGAAACTTTTTCTGCTGTCACGTTCAACGACGTTCGCTTTTCATCTTTTTCCTCCGCAATCGATCAGACGTTCAGTTCTTGTAACCGTTGGAATAGCCGTTGGCCAGTCCTTGCTGCAGAGGATTTAGGATGCCATTGCACCCCATGTGGCCGTTGGTGTGTCCGTTCGTCTCGCCATTCGCCATCTTTCCGTTCAAAGCGGCCTGCTCAACAGGTACATCGTTGACAGTGTAGCCAGTATCACTTGCATCAACGAAAGCGTCAATACCCTCGCCGTTGCGCGGGTACTGTTTCATGACTTCCTTGTGCCGTCGTAGAGCGGCGTTCATCTCCTCTGCCGACACGTCGTTCAAGAAGACACAGCTACCGAGCGGGTTCGGGACAGCAGCTCGTAGCTTGCAATCGCGGGTCTTGAGAATGGCCTTGGTGGCCTTGTCGAGCATGTTTTCGTCGAAGAGCTCGTGGTCCATGGACAGACCTGCGCGCGAGAACAGGTTCAGAATTCGGTGGTGCTCTTCGTTACTAAGGAGTCCGCGCTGGTTCGCGAGGGTTGCTGAGTATGCCATATCGATGGAAATGGCATCGCCGTGGCGGAGCGGCACCTTGGGAGAGAGCTATTCTATGGTAAGCGGAAGTAATCAGTTACATTGCATTGACATACTCGTGAAGTGGGCTCTAGGTGTGGCCATAGGCAATCACTCGGTCAAGACCAATTTCGTGCAAATTTGGCGTCTCCAGCTTCAACATCTCAAAGATACCGGCGCGATTTATCTCATCCGCAGCCTGGCGAGCATCGCTAGTAGTGTCATTGGAGCGACCGAAGCTTGTCGAGATCAACTTCTCACAGAACTTGTCAAGCGAATCAAATGTGGGAAGATGAGCACAGCTTGAGATCTTGATCAACTCAGCGAAGCCATTGCGAACCTGGCCTTCAGGGAGTGTTCTCAGGAACTGAAAGTCCAAAAAGGTGTGCATGGGCGCATGGTAGGCTCCAAGACGGTTCTTGTAGTTGCCGTAGTTTACGGCGACTTTAATGCTGACACTGGCATCAATCAAGCCGATGACGGTCGTGGGAATACGTATGAAGTTAGTGTTTCTTCGGTAGGCCGCGCAGGCAAATCTGGACCACAAAGTTAACATAACGTTCTTAAAGAGCAAGAGGCTAGAGTGCCTTAGAATTGCTCTTCAGCGATGGACCGGTGGGCAAAGCTTTACCCAGCAACGTCGGTAACGAGGCCTCCTCCCTAACAGGTGTTAGCGAGGAAATGACAGCGACTACAACATCAACATACAACGACCAAAACAGGTTCCTTTCGAATGATACCAAAGTCGGTCATGGAGTCCACGATGCCCAACAGCGTTTCCATCGACTTAGCTTTCTCGCCAATCATGGTCTTGTGAATTCTCAATTCCAAACCATGGTGGTCGAAGTACTTCTGCATCTGGCTACCGTAGATGTTGAAGATGTTCAGGTCCATGACAGCGAGACAGCGACCCCAGCGCTCGTAGCACTTGGCGAGCTGTGTGTTCTCAGTGTTGAAAACTCCATCCAGGAACGTAAAATCGTATTCGATCTTCTCGTATCCCTCGACGTGGAAACCGTTCTTGGTCTCAATGACGGTAGCCTTCATTTCAGACATGGTGAAGAGTTGGTAAACAAAAAGCTATGCAATTGAATGGGGATAGTTGGAAGGTCCTGCGTGAACCAAAACCTGGGGACACCTAAGAGATTATATAACGAATCCCCTCTTATATGCTTCTGCACTCATTTCCGCTTCCATAGTACACCCTACATTAGATTAGCACACTGCAACGCCAGGAAACACGTATCAATAACGTCAACCATACGTAGCCGCTTTGCCCATCACTCCACGCCCATCGGATGACTTCACGTGCGGTACATGCAAACACTAAGCCCTCAAGGTAACAGCATGATGAAATGACTTTTACAAGCGGACAGACAATCTGGAGGTGCCGAATTGCGTGCTCGGACCTCTTGCGATTCCATGGCATTCTGGATTTGTTGGATGCGAATAGTGCCGAATTCGCATCTTGGGAGTAAAAAAAGGGCCGGTAAGCTAGCCGTAATAGCTTTCGGCCACCTAGACCTTTCGGCCACAACACCAAATCGGCCACCCCTCAGAAAATCACGCGTTTTCTCTCCACGCAACGCATTAAAATGGATAACCGTGAAATCGCAATTCAATCAGCTATTAGTGATCTCAATGCTGGCATTTATAAAAGCCAGAGAGCGGCTGCAAAGGCCTACGCAATCCCTCGAACTACGTTACAGCACCGATTGCAGGGCGGTACCAATATGCGCCGTAGCCTTCAACACCTGCAGCGATTAACCCCCTTACAAGAGGAATTTCTTGCAAATTGGATTCTCGAAGAGGACGCACGCGCCTGCCCTCCCTCCCACGCTCGCGCACGAGAAATGGCGAATCAAATCCTGCGATTGAATGGCGATAATAAGCTAGTGAGCAAACTATAGATATCCTTCTTCATCAAACGCAACCCACGCGTTGCCTCTGTTGTGGGTAGGAAGATTGAGGCTGCGAGAGCTGAGGGAGCAACTCAGGAGGCAATACGCGAGTTTCTTGAGCTCTATGAGCAGGTCCGCGTTAAGCTGAATATACGCAATGAGGATACGTGGAATATGGACGAGACTGGCAAGGCCCTAGGCGTATGTGCAAACACTAGAGTACTCGCTAGTAGTTAGAAGACGAAGGCTTACTATCAGTCTCCAGAGAATCGCGAGTGGGCGTTAATAATCGAGTGCGTTTCTGCAACAGGGAGAAAGCTGCGGCCAGGGATTATTTTTAAAGGTAAAAACCTGTAGAGCACCTGGTTTCTATTAACTATACCTGACTGGCTATACGCAACTTCAGAGAATGGCTGGACATCTAATGCGATTGGCGCTAAGTAGCTGCAACGCGTATTTCTGCCAGAAACTGCACCCTCAGAGGATTGCTGGCGGATGCTAATCTTAGATGGTTACGGCAGCCATGTGGACCTAGATTTCCTATAGATCTGCAAGCAGAATAAGGTTAGGCTTCTATTTCTCCCTGCGCACTCCTCACACGTTTTGCAGCCCCTGGATCTCTCAGTTTTCTTATTAGTAAAACGATTCTATCGCCAGCAGATCTAGGAGTTATCCTACCTAGATAATGCCGCCCTAGTTAAAAAGGAATGATTTATTACTGCCTACAACGCTGCCAGAGAGGCTGCGATTACTGAGAGAGTGATTTATAGTGGGTGGGCCACTGCAGGCATCTACCCATTAAATATTAAGCGCGTAGTCAACTCATCTCAAGTTGCTTAAAGGCCTGTTACGCCCCCTCGCCAGGATTAAGCTTATCTCGCTGAGAGCCATCTCTCTACCCCTCGCGGCCCTTGGGATCTGTTTATAGCTCAAAGGCAGCTCCACAGCGCTGAGAAATTAAGCCGTAAGGTTCACCAACTGTTTGAGAAAGCTGGCAAGGCAATTGCAGTAGCAAATACACGCTCAGTAGCGCTAAAAGCAGAGAATAAAAGACTCTAAAGCTAACTTGAGGCCCTTAAGCCTCAATAACCACGGAAAAGGGTTCGTATAGACCCAAATCAACGCTTTGCCAGCATAGATTAAATCATGATAGCTAAGCAGGCTTCTGCCCTTATGGAGCAATAAAACAAAAGTCCTAATAAAGAAAAAGAGGCAGAAAAACTGGTAGCAGAAGTGGCAGCAAAAACTCTGCAATCTATGTGTATTGAGTGGCAATTGTAACTAGGCTGGCTGAATTATTACGTTGATTTCTGAGGGGTGGCCGATTTGGTGTTGTGGCCGAAAGGTCTAGGTGGCCGAAAGCTATTACGGCTAGCTTAATAGCGACGAAGGTTTTCGTCGGCAACGGGATAGGTTTAGTCTGCCTGCGCTAAGAGTGCTAGGGCGAGACTACGACACCAGAGCCCGTAAGCGTTCCGTATCCATCACTCCTTCATCACTTTGCCGGGTTTCTGTTCTGGTATTGAAGAAACAAATGCTGTGTAACTGGTGCGGGATACATTCGCGAACGTAGCTTTGGTACGCCTTCCCAATCCTATTCCTGTAATGTTTCATGGACTGAGCTCCATAGAAACCCCTCGTTCGACGACCATCTAGACACATCCTTTCAAGTGACGTGCTGCAAGATCTTAGCTCCCGTCCCGGGCGGATAGAGTTCTTGCGATCTGGAATCGTTGTAGATTCATTCCTTACAAGGTTAGTGATGAGGTACGATCTCCTTGTGTCACCCGGGTCGGTTCGGGCACCCGACTTTTAGCATTGGAAATGTGGAGATGAAGTCGTCGACGACAGCCATTGCCGGCCTTCACGTCAAGACTTCTCATACACTCCCCAACGACGAATGAGTAGACCCACATGCGATTCCGTGTGGATTTCTTGTACCACCGAATTGCACACCAAAACCAGCGTTGTCCCCCACATGGCCATGACATAGTGTTTCAAAGCACTCCATACGGGCCTTGTTCAACGCCAAAGCTTGGAAGAGGAATCATGAAATGACTTTCTAATCCATTCGCCTAAAGAATGACGATTAGACTGTGCGCGTGGGATACACGGCACGGCGGGGAGAAGTGTCGTGACAACTGCTTTTCGTCATTTCTTTGGCTGTATCGCGCTAATTGTTACGCGTCAAGCTCCAGCAGCTCCCCCAGACGAAATCATACGCGTAGCTACCCCGAGCTCTCTTCGAAAGAGCTCAATTTCTTGGACAACATGGACAGCTTCGACGAGGCGAAGGCGTATGCGCCGCAAGAAGAAACGTTCTTCGATGATGGACGTGAGATTGAGCTTCTACACTTTGTATACTCGCATCCCAACCTCGACAAGATTCGCGGCTCGCCAAAGGATGTTTTGGCTGCTATTGATGAGTTTGGGCGGACGAAGAAGTATCTGATGAATGTGGGTGAGGACAAGGGACGTATTGTCACCGACTTGATCTCTGGAGTGAAGCCCAAAACGATGGTAGATAACCTTCTGAATCCTCCAGAAGCCATATTTAACAATTTTATCAGGTCGAACTCGGCGGTTACGTAGGATACTCCTGCATCCTCTTCGGCGACGCAGTTCGCGCGGCAGGTGGCCAGCGGTACTTCAGTCTCGAGCGCAACCCCGAATTCGCCGCCGTAATTATGTCGCTCGTTGACCTCGCTGGGCTCTCCGGCGTCGTCAAAGTCATTGTAGGATCCAGTGACGAATCCATCGCCCGACTTCAATCTACAGGCGCACTCAAGCACATCGACCTCATGTTCCTAGACCACTACAAGCCTGCCTACACAACCGATCTCAAGCTCTGCGAAGAACTTGAACTCGTTACGCCTGGATCCGTGCTCGCGGCCGATAATGTGATCAAGCCCGGTAATCCGCCGTATTTGGAGTATGTGAGGAGTACGGTGCAGCAAAAGAGAGAGAATGTCAAAAAGGGGAAGAAGGGGGGTAATGTTGATGGGATCGCGGAGAGGAATGTGAAGCAGTATGCTAATCGGTATAAGGAGGAGAAGTTTAGTCAGAGTTTGGGGAATCCGAATTTGGTGTATGAGAGTAAGTTGGTGAACAGCTTTGAACCTACGGGTGTACCGGTGAGTTGAAGATCTATTGGAGGTGGCGTTGTGTAGGAGTGTTTGCTGACGAGTTGTAGGATGGCGTTGAGATCACGAGGTGTGTTGGCGTAGAGGAATAGATGGCCGTGGTACAGAGATGTAAAAGGCAATTGAGGACTCTCCGAATCTCCATCCACTTCATTCTCATCCTCAGTTATGCTCGTTTTTCAGTCGAGTGACGCGGAATTCAAAACAACATCACTTGACCACGGAAGATATACGTATGTGACCAACAAAACATCCGTCAACCATTCGACCTTAACAAAAGCTACACAAGCAAACCTCACGAAAATCCACTCCAACCACTCAATATCCAGCCTATCCCAATTTGTGGGACACACTCAACGGCCAAGCGCTAATAATGACGTATAGACTAAATCACGAACCCGCTTTCATTAATGCGTATTTCACAAAGGCAACAGGAACCGCAGTGCAACCAAAGATCTAGGTACCTGCCAGCTTCCCACTCTTTCTATTCCCTAGCTGCCTAGCCAACTCTGCCCTTCCTCATGTCAATCAGCCGTGATCCTTGACCCGTCACTCCACTACACGCTACGAATCGCGTCGTCACGTTATCCACCATGACAGACCCAGACGCTGAAGCTCCTCCAACCCGCAACACGAGACAACCATTCTACTACAATCACGTGCCTAAAAACGTCCTCCTTATCCTGTTCAGCATAATAACCCTTCCAATATCAACCACCCTCGTTCTCCTCAGCCTCCTCCACACCAAACTCAACCCACCACCCCGTCCCCTCCAACCCCAACACCCCAATGGCTTCAACCGCCCTCTCAAAACCATCCTCGTGACCGGCGTCTCCATGAGCAAAGGCCTCACGATCGCCCGCCTCCTCTCCCACCACACACCGCACCGCATCATCGGTGCCGACACCTCCACGCTCTCTCCAGGTCGCTTTTCAAACTCGCTCTCCGCGTTCCGCAAACTGGCCCCACCCGATGGAAATGATGCGGAACCGTACATCGGCTCCTTGCTGGAAACTATCAAGAAAGAAGGGGTGGATCTGTGGATTAGTTGTTCCAGCGTCGTTGCCGCTGTCGAAGACGGCACCGTCGTTAGGTTAGCTGAGGAAGCTATGGGCGACGAGTTCCAAGCGGTGCAGTTCCGACAGGATGTAGTGGAGAAATTGCACGAGAAGGATAAATTTATCGAGTATATTCGCGAGCTGGGACTTGCGGTGCCGGAGAGTCATCGGTGCAGGAGTGCAGAGGAAGTTCTTTCCATCCTTTTACCTGCTGCTGAACGAAATGGACATGCGAAGCAAGCAGAGCGTGAGGGTAAGAAGGGACACGCGTACGCCGACACCGAGGCCACAGAGAAAGAGGAGAAAAGGAAAGAGAAAAAGAAAAAGACCTACATCCTCAAACCCATAGCCGTGAACGACCGCGCCCGCAACGCAATGATGACACACCTCCCCCTCCACACCCCGCAAGAAACGAAAAACTACATTAAAAACCTCGCCATCACTCCCGCCGACGCCTTCCAACTCCAGCGCTTCATCCAGGGAGCCGAGTACTGTACCCATGCGCTCGTGATCCGCGGCCGTGTCAAGGCCTTCGTCGCGTGTCCGAGTAAGGAGCTCTTGATGCATTACCGCGCGCTGCCGGCGGAGAGTGCGCTGGCGAGGGCTATGTTGCGGTTTACCGAGAAAGTGGCGAGGGATGGGGGGATGGGGTTTTCGGGGCCTTTGTCTTTTGATTTTTTAGTTCCTGGGGGGATGCGTGGGGAGATGAATGAGGCGGAGGTGGAGATTTTTCCCTATCGAGTGTAATCCGCGCGCTCACACTGCTGTATCTCTCTTCTCCTCGACTCCGGAACTGGCTTCCGCATATCTATCCATCTTCGATCCCCCTTCCCCTTCCCCTTCAATGTCATCCTAAATTATATCGCCCCGCCCCCCAACGCCCAAAACCTACTACCTCGGCCACGACCTCGTCACCCTGCTCGTCCTCCCTCTCCTCGACGCGCTCTGGGGTCTGACCAGCGTGGAGGAGGTCCTCAACAGCTGGCTCGCGTTCGGCGAACATGTTGCCAGCTGGAGGTGGAGGGATGGCACATTTATGGTGAGGGATCCCGTGCCGTTTTTGGTGTTGTATCATGTTTATTGGCCGTGGGTGTTTGTGGGGGCGCTGATAGGGGGGAGGGGGTGGAGTAGGGTTAATGTTAGTACCGGGAAGGTGTTTGAGGGGTAGGGAGGGTGGTGGATGGGGGGATCTGGGGAGATGGAGGAGGATGAGGGGCTTTGGCGAGGATGATGTAGATGTAGGTGTGATGAGTTTGTGTTCAAGCACTAGAATAATATGTTAAGCGCTTTGACTATAGTCAATGTCTCTAGCTCATCCAGGCACGACGGAGTGTGTTCGAACCTCTTTGGTACACCAAGGCGACATGCTTCCTATCTTATTTGAATTCACAAGTAGATTTCTTGTTGCTACCATATGACTATGTTTCCCTCGGCTAATTGGATGATCCTAGGTTCCATCAGAGGCTGGCTTGCAGCGTCATGGCTTGTAGTCCCCACTTCTTCTTCTGCGTTGCTTTGCTCTTCTTTCTTCAGACACGTCCCCCACTCAACATACGAAAACCGATACCTTAAACACGCCCTCCATGCAAATACGCCCCTCGATACAAACGACAAACACAGCCCCCACCCCCTAACCTCCAGTAAGCGAACGAAACCGAGTTGAACAACTCGTGGGTATCTCAGAATCCAACCTCCCCTCCACCCCAAAATCCCCCCACCCATCCGCCCCCAAACTCCGATCTCCAAACTCCCCTTCCTCACCAAACCACCCCCCTCCAGTCAAACTCCCCATCGATATTCACCCAATTATTCTCCAAAATCGCACTCTCCCAGCCCATCATGACGGCCAACAACCGACACGCAATCGCACTAACCGTACAAACCACCGTATCCGCCTTACTCAGCACCGCCAGATCCAGCAAATACGCGCGCCCCACCAATTCCCTCAACCGCATCGCATCCTCGGGGATATTCGCGTTATCGAGTTTTGCCACATCGTCTGCGTTCCCGACCGGCTGACCGAGCGAGAAGAAGACGTCGCGGTAGAAGCCGCCCTCCCAGCCCGTGATCTCGTCGATCCAGGGGTTCTTCTTCTGCGAGCCCTGGCCCTGGCGCGCGGCCTCGAGCGCCGCTTTGGTGGCGAGCATGATGCGGTCTTGGGCGCGGACCGAGTTGGGGCCGAGTTCGCCCTGGTCGTAGACGACGGGGTCGTCGGAGGCGAGGACGAGTTTCGAGGGCGTGTGGCGGGCTGCTAGGGGGGATGTTTCGGCGAAGATGGGGGTGCGCTTCTTTTTGTTCTTGTTCTTGTTCTTCTTCTTGGGTTTGCCGTCGGCTTCTTCGATGCGTTCGATGTACAGCGTGCGCGCCATGTCCATGTAGCGCTGCAGCGGTATGTAGTCTTTCTGGTACTGGAATTCGTAGGGGTGCTTGTCGCCGCGGCGCACGTGGATGCCGATGCTTATGCCGCCGTCTTTGATGATGGGGGCGTAGAGCGTGTGTGCGCGGTCGAGGGCGTAGGTTGCGTCGTCGGGTTTGAGCTTGAAGAGGGCTTCGTAGCCCGTGCGTAGGAGGGCGAAGATTTTGTGTTGTCGGAGCGGGTTCGCTTTGCGGGCGTCTTCCCATTCTTCGGTGAATTGATGGCCGAAGGTCGAGTGCACCGTGGCGCCGGAGACGACGATGTGGGCGGCTGTGTGGGGGCAGGGTACCATGTGGGATTTTGGCGGTGGGAGACAGTTGGCTGTTGGGGGAGGGGTGAAGTAGGAAGAGTATTTTCCGTAGAGCCTGTGGTGGTTATTAGGATGTGGAATCCTATGTGAGTGTGAAAAGGGGCATACCATCTCGAGTCATCGACGAAGAAAGTCCGATTCTCCGCTACCGCCAACCCATAGCTCATCCAAAGCCTCATCATCGTATTCCCGAACCCTGCATCCGCCGTCTCCATGACATACGTCAAACTCCTCTCACACACTTTCAAGCCCATAGCATTCGCCTTACTCGCCATAGCCACATCATCCACAAACCCTTTCGGCCGACCCGTATTCTTCGAAGGCGGAAGGAACTTCTGCGCCTCCGCCTCCGCGACGTCGATATAATACTGATCTTTCTGGTTATAGCCAAGCATGCGCCTGCCGACACCACCACCCTGTACATCTTGACGCACAACTGAAGACACTTCCATAGCTTGCTGGCATATGTCGCGGTACTGATGCGGTGTAAGGGGGAAATCGTACGATGAAGGGATTGACACGGTCCATTTAGTCTTGCCCTGTGTATCCTGCAACACTAGTGCTGAAGGTTCTTCGGGCAATTTACTTCCACCCACCATCTCCCACTCTCCACCCTGTTCCTGAAAGTCCACCTGTGACTGATTCGCATATATCTGTCTGACAACCAACCATCCCAAAATCGCAACACCGCAGCATCCTATCAACAGCCGTTTTACGAGCCGTGTATGGGCCTTCACCAAGGGAGGCCTCTTCCCATGGCGGGGAATCAGCGAGGGGAGATTTGGGGATGGTGGCGGCGAGGGCGAGAGGAGACCGCGGCGGGAAGCTACGGTGGGAGAAAGGAAGGTGGCCGACGTCATAGACCGGTCCGCGGGGCTGAGTTGCGTATACGAGGCGCTCGAGCTCACGACGAGGTTTGGATTCCGCCGTGCGTGCATCTTGTTGATTTTCTGTGTTGCTTGGTTGAGCATATCGTGGATGGTGTGTTCGCTTTTTCTTCCTCTTACTCGAATATAGGGTGAATCGAAAGGCTACGTTGCTCTTTCGAGGGATGTCTTAGTCGTTGAAAAGGCACTGGGAATGTCTACCTGTCCCTGCAGGTATGCTCTGCTCAAGAAATGTCGATGTCGAATCGGTATGTCGCTCGCTCAAGGAAAGTAAGAAAAGAAAGCCGGTCCAGCAAGACTGTAAGAAAGAGAGTGTGGAATGGGTGCCTCAAAAATGTCCCATGAGCGAAGGCCCCAAGTACAAGAGTGGCGCAACCGGAACGATCTCGTGCGTGAAGCGTTTGAGATTGGCTTCAAAGCCGGAGAATAGGAAGTCGAGTTTCAACCACACTCTTCAAGCACAGAAATACCCGAAGATACAGTCAGGAACACACAAATGTCCACAAGCTCCATCAAGGAGCCAAAGGGAGCAGAAGCAGAGCAGAAGAAGGAGAAGAGAAGAGCGCTGGGCCCATCCGGGTAGAAATGAAGCAGAACCGAACCGAATCGAATCAGAATCCTTTCGGAGGTGTAAATTCAAGGAGCAAGCTACTCGGACCCGGGCCTCGCACGAAGCTTTTTTGGATCAGGCGGGCGGGGCGTGGGCGTAGCAAGCCCAGTCACGATCCGACCGAGGAGAATGAAGGGGAAAAGAGCACAGGTGGGCAAGTGCACGCGGCATCACATCTTATTTTGAGAGGGTGTCTGAGTGCGCACGGCAGGGCGGGGCGCCAAAGAAGGGCAGACGGGCCCTGGATTTTGCGTTTTGCTTGGTTCGGGGACCGGCTATCGTTGTTTCAGAATGTGTAGATCATTGGACACCTCAGACCTCGTGCGATGTTGAATGTGTCTGCTACTTTACTTGGTGCAAGCGAGGAATTACACCTTCCGTAAGCCCTACTCTCGACCCTTTTCGCATTAATTCTGTAATCAAACCCTAAATATTTCTCGTAAAAGGAAGGTTCAGCCTCCCGTGAGACTAATTTCTTACCCGCAACGTCATAGACGTTCGCCGTACGGACATGCAAATTACGAGACATGTGCCTGGAAAACCGCATCGTGCGTAAAGGCCAGCGGCGCGTACGTAACGGACTTGAAACCTAACCAACTGTCCCCCATCCATCCCACCCTCGCCTTGTTACATAGAAAGACCCATCCCTCCTCCATTCATCTATCCATCCCTCGCAGAGCAAAACCTCACCACTACTGTCGGAAGTAAGGTTTAGCTATACAATCATTATCCTCCCCACGATATCCCAGAACCTATTCATCGCCCTGCTACTACCGTACTATCCACAAACCCCATCAGGCAGGCCTAATACCAGTGCTTGCCTGATCCGCCCTGGCTTCCAACTCCAACCAGACCGCGCCGCCTAGCGGACTCCGCTCGTCACTCGTGCACGCCCTGCGTTGGGTCTCAGGGTCTCAGGCTTCAGTCATGCCGTGGTAGGGTAGAGTGTCACCGTGTTAGTTCTCCGCATCTAGAGTGCCGAGGCCCGTCTAGTACGCGGTAGTCCCACCACCTACATACAATGGGGAAGAGTTAAGGAGCACCCCACTAAGCAATAGGGAGCGTGGTGAGACTACTGCAGGCCAAGCTCGCACCCTGGTTTTCATCTAGCTGTAAGCTAGCCTATATAGATTCCGGCCGCCAGGGGTTTCCGGCCACATCGCCAAATCGGCCACCCCTCAGAAATCAACGCAATAATTGCGCCAGCCTAGTTACAATTGCCACTCTGTACACATAGATTGCAGAGTTTTTGCTGCTATTTCAGCTGCAGCTTTTTCTGCTTCCTTTTCTTTAGAATTGTTATCGTTTTCTTCCTGTAGAAGCGCAGATGCCTGCACTGCAATCATGATTGTATCTATATCTGCAAAGCGTTGATTTGGGTCTATGCGAACCCTCTTTCGTGGCTGTTGAGGCCTAAGGGCCTCAAGTTGCGCCTGCAATTGCTGAGCCCTTGATTCAGCCTCTGCTGCTCGCGTATTTGCCTCTGCAATTGCCTTGCCAGCTTTCTCAAACAGTTGGTGAGCGCTGCGGCTTAATTTCTCAGCGCTGTGGAGCGCCCTTCGAGCTATAAACAGATCCCGAGGGCCATGGGGAGTAGAGAGAGAGCTCTCAGCGAGATGAGCCTGATCCTGGCGAGGGGGGGTAACAGGCCTTTGAGCAACTTGAGATGAGTTGACAACGCGCGCAATATTCAACGGGCAGATGCCTGCAGTAGCCCATCCTGCGCGGATTACTCTCTCAGTAATCGCAGCCTCTCTGGCAGCGTTGTAGGCAATAATAAAACGTTCCTTTTTGACTGGCGCGGCATCATCTAGGTGTGATAACTCCTGGATCTGCTGGCGATAGAATCGTTTCACTACTGAGAAAACAGAGAGATCCAGGGGCTGCAGAACGTGAGATGAGTGAGCAGGGAGAAACAGTAACCTGACTTTATTCTGCTTGCAGATCCACAGGAAATCCAGGTCCACATGGCTGCCGTGGCCATCCAAAATCAGCATCCTCCAGCGATCCTCTGCGGGCGCAGTTTCTGGCAGAAATACGCGTTGCAGCCACTCAACGCCAATCGCGTTAGATGTCCAGCCATTCTCTGACGTTGCGTATAGCCAGTCAGGTATAGTTGATGGAAACCAGGTGCTCTGCAAGTATTTGCCTTTGAAAATGATCCCTGGCCGCAGCTTTCTCCCTGTTGCAGAAACGCACTCGATTATCGACGCCCACTCGCGATTCTCTGGAGACTGATAGTAAGCCTTCCTTTTTCGACTACTCGCGAGTACTCTGGTGTTTGCACATACGCCTAGGGCCTTGCCAGTCTCGTCCATATTCCATGTATCCTCAGCTAGTATACCCAGGTCTACACGCAGCCTCTCAAAGAGCTCAAGAAACGCGCAGATCTGCTGTGGAGTTGCTCCCTCAGCTCTCGCAGCCTCTATCTTCCTACCCACAACAGAGGCGACGCGTGGGTTGCGCTTAAGGAAGGAGGATAGCCATATTTTGCCTCCTGGCTCGTTTATGCCATTCGACCGCAGGATTCGATTTGCCATTTCTCGTACGCGCGCGTGGGAGGGAGGGCAGGCGCGAGCGTCCTCTTCGAGGATCCAATCCACAAGGAAATCCTCTTGTAGGGGGGTCAATTTCTGCATCCATTGATGGCTGGTTCGCGCGTTGGTTGCACCGTGTAATCGATCCTGCAACGTTGTTCGAGGGATCCCGTAGGCCTTTGCAGCTGCTCTCTGGCTTTTGTAAATGCCAGCATTAAGATCGTTAATAGCTGATTGAATTGCGATTTCGCGGTTATCCATTTTGATGCGTTGCGTGGAGAGAAAACGCGTGATTTTCTGAGGGGTGGCCGATTTGGCGATGTGGCCGGAAACCCCTGGTGGCCGGAATCTATATAGGCTAGCTTATACAGATTTGGCAGACGGGTGATGTATTGCCGGTAACGTAAAGCACCACCGAACCGCCCACACCACCGAACCGCCCACGATTCCTTGGCAACACCAACTCACTCAACTTCATCGCCATTATCGTCCGCATCACTACTTGACATGATAAACTGAGTACTAGCCTCCGACTCAGAAGAACCCTCTTCATCTGCTTGACACGTTCTCGCGTTATGCCCAGCCTTACCGCAGTTGCCGCAGTGGCGAACACCTGGTTGTCGCACTTCACGTTCACCCTCCACCCTCGCCCTCTTACGGTTCTGAACAGTTCCTGACGGTTCAGAACCGTTCTGGTCTGCTGTAGGACCATACTCCATAGTGCCGCCCTTCTAAAGATACTTGCGCTTGCGTGTTTTTCGCTTGGTTACTACTGCAAGTTGCTGTTCAAGCTCTTCAATGCGCGCCTTCATCAGCGCGCTACCATGCAGCATCAACTCAGCGCCTTTGACGAGCTGCGAAAGCCCACCCTGAGCCGTCCGTGGTGACCAAGTAATAGAATTACGTACTAGCTTTGACTGTAAGCCAAATTCGCGTGTATTACTCGGTGTTCTTGATTGCCACGGCGTCTCTAGTGGTGGGGGTCCTGGCGGGGTGCGTATACGCACATTAAGGCGATTAAGCACCACCTGCGCGTTCAGAGGGACTAGCCCTGTTGCCTCAAAGGCCTTTCGACAGTTCTGAACCGTAAATACGCTTGAAAACGCGTCTTTAAAGGCTGGTAGGAACGCTTCCTTGTTAACGTGAAAGACGTGTTGGCGCGCCAAGTTCCGAATAGTCTTAGAGTACTTGCGCTTGAGCGGCGAGAATAACACCACATCAAGCGGCTGAAGGATGTGTGATGAGTGCGCAGGCATACAAAGCGTAATAACGTCCATCCACCCGTAACGGAACAACCACCGTAACGGAACAATTCATCGGTACTTTGACTTCGCAGCAACAGTAAGCTTGCGCGCGCCGTAATTTTTGCGATACTCCTATTTTATAATGTGCTCAGACAACTTCTAAGCCCTCGTCACTATACCAATACAAAAAATACGTTTGCATGGGCGCCCGCCCGCCTAAATTGTAGAGAGCTTGTCTTTATAGCGAAAGCGACCCTCGCCTAATATAGGCCACTACTACGCCAATACTGCTATCGCGACTGATAAAATACCCTTATACAGGCCTGCAAGTCTAATAGTAAAAGTAAGGAGTGATAATTAGCCGTAAGGCTGTAAGGCGCGCTCAATTCATACAGGGCCGCCATCTGAGTTGGTACCTCTGATTGGGACAATTACCTATTCTAGCTAGCACAGAAGTGCCACATAATCGTAACGTAATCTAACGGAGGGCGGCCGCCAGCCGCAAAATAGGTTTGTGGCTGTCCTGCCTGTGGCTGTGCAAAGTCTTCGGGCCGACGTATGCCCCGCTGCCTTGCGATCACATTCTGCTTCCCTATCGACCAGCTCACCTCTTGTAGATTCGCCACCTCACAAGGGTGTGGCAGGAGCGGGTCGGCCATCTAATAGTTTGTCGTGGCAAATTTGCTACGCCTTCTTTCATTACAGCCACGTAAGCATAGCTGTCAGCGTCACTAGGTGTCGCAATAATTCGTGCGCGCTGAGGTAAGCGAACCACTAAGATACCCCGCACCCATACAAATCCCTATACAACGAGGGTATTTTCGAGGGTTTTAGGCTAGAAATCGATGGTTCTTAAAGTTAAGGCTATTAAGAGAGGCGTAAATCGTATACAGAGTTGTTTTTCTAGTGTTGTATACACAAAATCAGTTACCAAACGTCCAATCGAATACGTTCTCCACCAGCTGCGATTACTTCGTTACAGCGCGCTGGCATCTCCGCGATAAACGTACAAATCTCCTGCAGAGTAATCTTATCCCATTCTTGTGTGAGTATCCTTTTGAGGTGCTTGAGTGTACCATCCTAGGCTTCCTCAGGTTGTTCGCCCTCAGAGAGCTCACTTGGGCGAGTCTTTGGACGCCAAAGACGACGCTTTGTACGCTGTTTGAGGATATTCCAGCAGCCCTCTTGTGGGTTAAGATTGGGCGATTGGGCAGG
>ML977000.1:667024-704455 GCA_010015675.1 Byssothecium circinans | reverse complement strand
AGGCGTAGGGCCCTTACAATCATATCGCGGGTAGAGTTCCATCGAGTAGAATTATCGTGTCGCAGTGCCAATATCGGTGCAGGAGCTGTCGTATTCGGGTGCTCTGAGTGCCACATATCGATTTGGGCCTTGTTGAATCTCTGTGTTCTGCCGGGAGAGCTGTGGATCCATTTGATAATATTGAATATGTGACCAATTGGCCCCTTCTCCCTCCACAACCTGACCTCCTCTTCAAGAGTTGCTGTACGAGCAAGCTGAGCGTCAAACATCTCATAGTCTTCGCCGAATAGAGCTTGTCGAGCAATAAGATTGATAATATGACCAGCACAGCGTAGTCTTCTCCACGGAGAGTTGAGCCCTAGCTCACGGCAGAGCTCATCAACAGCGACGTCGTTTGACGAGGCATTGTCGAGTACAAAGTAGCTAACGCGGTCACGGATATTGTAGTCGTCGATTACTTTGAGAGTATTTGCGCAGAGGTTTATACCACTATGAGTATCTGGCATCTCCGTCAAAGCAAGTAGTGTTGTTTAGCAGGCGCCACGGTGATCCACCCAGTAAGCGGTTACACCATTCATAGCTTTGCAACGACGAGAAGTCCATATATCAAACGAGAGATGTACTTTGCCGTAGGCTTCCGCGAGTATAAGTTTGATCTCCTGTTTGTGGTGATAGTACTCCTGTAGGACCCACCGTCGGAAGGTGCGGTTACTAGGAATCAACTCCCTCTGGGCAAAGTGTTGCAGGCGAGCAAATATTTGCTTGAAGTGAGGACTATCAACTACCCGATACGGAATGTTCTCGTGAACAAGCCAGCAGAGGATGTCTCGCTCGAGGGTCTTAGGACTTAGTATGTCCAGAATAGTGTTTGCCACCTCTTATTTATCCTTGTTGGTCATATCCACTACTTTCTCCAACGACTTAGTTGGTACTCCCAGATTGTTTTCAGCAACAAAGGTCTTCCAATGAGCTGATCGAAAGTGGCCCAGGACGCCAGCACCTCCGCGGGTAATAAGAAACTTGTAATTACCGCTAGGAACTTCTAGGTAACACGTCTTACACAAGAAGTACTCCTCGTCAATAAGTTCACCGTCTTTTGTACTGGTAGTACGTTGTATAGGGACTCCGTACTTCCACCACCATGCTCGCGTTTTCTTACTGTATGAGAGCTTACGGCAACTAACGAGCTCAGGGTGTTCCCATACTACCCAGTCGTAGTCGAACGCGCCTTGAAAAACGCCTCTTGTGCCACCAAGAAGCACCTCTACACTCTCACTGTTTGTCTCTTGGAGTGATGTGGGCACAGGGATATCCGCAGTGTTGAGTTTAGTGAGCGAGCCAGCGCTCTCGTCCTCGAAAATCACCACTTGAGTACTCTTAGGAGTATTGAGAGAGTTGACGGAAGCCATAGTAATTAAATCAGGTGATAAAAGTATATTGTAGTTAACAAAAACGTATTGCGCGGGATAATATGGGTGTATAGAGAGGTGGCGACGGGAGAGTTGACGTCTCTCGTGTATCAAAAAGCTGAAACACCGACGGCATCATATTGAGCACGTGATAAGTAAATCACCAATCAAATACCACTATTTCGAATCAATACTCCTTAAAACACTACGGAGGGATTCCGGAAGGAGGGATTCCGGAGGTCGCGAAAGGAACTCCCTCTTTGCCTATCACTGATTTCGAGGGATGCGGGCTTACAACGGATGTCTCAACACTTATATACTCCAAACATGTGCGAAGCACAGCTAGGATTTTGACATATAACCACACTTACCAGCTATTCATGAACAAGATCCATCCACAAAACACCTGCAACCACGCCATGTAACCATGGTCGATGACCAAGTTCTCATGGTGCGTCTTCTTCGATACTTTTGGCTGCTCCTCTAGGTCCAATAGCGGCTGCGCCTCGACGTCCGTGTTCATGTCCACGTTGTTTGAAGGCCATCGATTTGGGGTTGGAGTTGAGCGCGCCATGTTGAGTTTCCTACTTTGGTAGTGGCAAAGGTTAGAATGAGAGGGGAGTTCGGCGCGCTGGAGGCCTCTTAGATTTATGTTAACGGGCTGGGAATAGTGGGGTAGTCGGCCGTTTGCGCAGTTAAGCGGTTCCGGGGGCAGAAAACATTGTATAGTCTTCGGTAGATTTTCTCTTCAAGCGATCATTCTCGCGAAATTTCACTTTCTCACGTCGCCGCATTACTGCTTTGTTCGCCTAGGAGTGCCAAAGAGTCGATTTCAACAATTCCTCACGTAGGTCATACAGTTGGAGAGCACGCGCGCGGAAGGCAGGACCACGGCCTATCTCTTCCTCCGTACTCCTCTCCAAAGCACCTTCACGGTAAGCAAGGTAGGTAGCGGCATCCAGACGGCTCATCGTGCTTCAGCTTTTGGTCGCTAGTCGCGTGGAAGCACTGGGATATCGATACAAAAGACCTGATCCGTAGGTCGAAACCGATAAAAGCATGTTGAAGAAGACTACGAGCCGAGGGTTATGAGTGAAGAAAATCATACCTGGGTAACTCAAGTGAGGTCGGACGACCGGCGCTACGTTTTTGCGCCCGGTGGCTGTGGTGGCTGAAGTGGCTGGTGAGCTGGGCGTGGAGCACGGCGACATGATATCACCAATAGAAACAACAGAAGCCACAACTCCTCAGTCGACAATCCAACTGCTTCGACTTCGTGCTACAATATAGGCGTCGTCTTCTCTTGTACATATCTAGGTTTCTTTGATTCTATGCTCTGGCAATTGCAAGGGACCAATTGACAGTCACATCACCGCCGACCGCTATCGGAAGCTCAGGATGCTACTGATAGCGCGTCTACCGCGACTCGGGCCAGCAACTCGACACTTTCGACACTTTTCTTCAAAAAAGTCCACCATGTCATCTTTACGGATCGGATTCGTGCCAGGTAAGAGCAATGAGACGCTCTTGTCTGGCACAAGCTAACGCCGTCAGAACACTTCTCCACACCCCTCGAGTTCGCGAAGAAACACTATGACCTGCAAGCGAAGCTGCTCCCCTTCCCCTCCGGCACTGGACACATGGTCACCGCTCTACAAGCGGGCGAAATTGATATTGGCGTGGGATTGACTGAGGGCTGGATAGCTGCGCTCGGCAAGGCACAGGCAGCACAGAAAGACGCTGGGTTCAAGGCTGTGGGCACATATGTGGAGACACCGTTATGCTGGGCAATATCGACCGGAGCCCGAAGATCGGAGTTGAATGGCATAAAGGATCTGAAAGGGAAAAAGGTCGGCGTCTCGCGGATAGGCAGTGGCAGCTATGTCATGAGCTTCGTGCTGGCGGACCAGGAAGGCTGGCTGGACACACAGTCATCGAGTCCACCCTTCCCGGTGGAACCCTTGGACACGTTCCTGAATCTACGTGAAGGGGTCAATATTAGGACTGCAGACTTCTTCATGTGGGAGCATTTTACCTCCAAACGCTACTTCGACAACGGCGAGATCAAAAAGATCGGTGAGATATACACACCCTGGTCATCCTGGAAGATCGTCGCGAAGAACGATCTAATCAACCCGCCAAACTGGTGGCAATCACAAAACCCTTCACATCCGGCACTGAAGGATGAGCTGGAGGATGTGCTGCAGAAGATCAACAAGGGCATCAAACACTTCGAAGACAACCAAGAGGAGGCTGTGAAATACATCTACACGAAGCTGGACTATTCAGAAGAAGACGCAAGAGAGTGGCTGAAGACGGTGGGCTTCGCGGACGACGTCCGCGGCGTCGACAAGGGCGTGGTGAATAAAACGGTACGGACACTTCAAAAGGCTGGTGTGCTCGAGGGACAGATCGATGAACAAGCTATGATTGGCCTACCGAGAAGCGATACTGTTAAATGGGTTTGAGCCGCGACATGCACGTCGTCTTCAAATGTGGCGCCCTACGCCCTTCATTGTAGGAAAATTGTACAATACCACCCAATTCCTACACGATCGCAAGTTCATTTGACCTCCGTTCAGCGAAAGATACGTCGGCAACCTCGCCCTTCCCTCGACTGTCACCCAACATGTTTCCGCTCTGCTCACGATCCCATATTCTCCCCTCACCAAGGAAACACTAGCTACCATCGCCCTCACCTTCAGAGACGTTCTCGATTTCATCAACCAGAAATCTATCTTGGACAACCCGCGTATCTCAAATCAGTTAGCTAGTCTGGAACTTTTGGATCTCCGTTCAATCCCGCAAGCATTAATTTTTTTTCCAATGGGGGTGAAGTATCGGAACAGAGTGCAGGGTCTTTCAACACAGGCGAAAGAAGTCAGCGAAATGGTACGTTATAGATACCAATATGTAGGGGAAGATGTCGGAGTAGCGTTGAACCAAGGATACATCGGATAGTCGCTTCAAACGGCACAACTGAAGCAGACAGAGCACAGTGCGCGGCGGAATCAGGTGGTCATTACCTTCACCATTATAACAATCATCTTCGTAAGTCACCTCGCGTCACCCCTATACCTATGCACTCCTGAATTTTCGCAAGCTAATCTTTTCGCATGTCAAGCTTCCTCTCAGTTTTCTGAGCTCCGTTTTTGGCATAAGTGTTACTGAGCTCGCCGATGGTTCGCTAGTGGGCCTGCACAAGATCTTTACTAGCATGTGTATGTGTGCCTTTCTAGATGCATTGATACGTACGAGGTCTGATACCGTTCGCATAGTCCCAATCAGTATTGCGCTATCTGCCATTGCTCTTGGCGCAGCATTCGGGCCATATATCATAAATGCCGTTTTGGAGTCCGAAGCCACTGGACCACGACAGCGAGGAGAACATTATAGGTAACCGCATACCTTAAAACACCCACTTAACAGCCTGTAAGATAGACTGTTTAGTTTACTTTCTAGATTAGAAACTCTGTCAGGCTTCTTTCAAGGTTGTTAAATGGGGTTTAGAAGGTAGTTAACAAGTCGTTGTTGCCCTGTTGAGAGGCTTTGGAGGGTGACTGCTGTTATTGGGATACGCTTACCCTATAATGAAGGATAACCACGATAATAAGAAAGCAGACGATATGAATCAGGGTATTCGTGAGAGGGGGTTGCCGGGTCGAAGAACCTAGGATGATGACATTGAGATTGGCGTTCTAGGAGGTCACGAGGAGAGACCAAGATCTATGTACCATGGTAGCTCATGAGATGTGAATATTTTTTTCCACGTTGTATATTGTGCGCAGCCATGTCCTATTTGAAAGATCGATAATCTTCCACGAACAAGACAAGTAATAGAGAAAATGCACTAGAGGCTACATACCCTTGTGCATATCGACCCTAGAATTTCATTTATTATCCATCGTTCCGAGCCCTCCGCGTTGAAAGGGGCATGGCGGAATAAAACCCACTGCACGCGTTCCCACGACTACGCAACGATCTCGCTTCGCCACCAGGAGAGTGACCTGGATGGGCCTGGTATTCATATTAATTGGAGAAGTAGATGGATGTACCATGGTTATTCCGTTAGCGTAGGGAGGCGAACTTAAATAAAATGGTTAATCAATCCACCGTGTTCAGCATTTCCACTATTGCATAGCATCATGGTCTCCTTCAAATCATTTCTTGCCGCAGGCCTACTCGCAGCATCAACTTCCGCACAGCAACTCTCTTCGAACCTAACGCAAATCACCACAAACTTCGGGCCAAATCCACGAAACGTTTCCTTCTACATCTACGTACCGAAAACCCTTCGAGCAAATCCACCAATCCTCGTCGTTCCGCACTGGTGCCATGGGACTGGGCAAGACGCATTTAGAGGCCGACCATACGCTTCACTAGGCGATCAATACGGCTTTATCTCCATCTACCCAGATTCTCCCAACAAAGAGGACCACTGCTGGGACGTCAGCAGCAATGCTTCCCTGACGCACGATGGAGGTGGCGACGCTTTGGGTATCGTGAGCATGGTGAGATGGACGCTTCAAAAGTACGGCGGAGATAAAAATCGTGTATTCGTCACCGGAACGAGCTCAGGAGCAATGATGACGAACGTCCTCGTTGGGTCATATCCGGATGTTTTCGCCGCAGGAAGTGCATGGGCCGGTGTAGCGTTTGGCTGTTACGCCGCTGATGGGTATGGAGTATGGAGCGACGCATGCGCAACTGGAAAAATCATCAAGAACGGGAGCGAGTGGGCGGCTCTAGTCAAGAGCGCTTATCCTGGATACACTAGATACCGACCGAAGCTGCAGGTCCTCCACGGAACTGCCGATACGGTGCTGTACCCGCAGAACTTGAAGGAAGAAATCAAGCAATGGACGAGCGTCTTTGGCGTCAGCGACACGCCGAAGGAGACGACAAAGGATACGCCGCTGAAGGGCTGGACTAGGTATAGGTATGGGCCGAAGTTTGAGGCATATGAGGCGGCGGGTGTGTCGCATGATATTCCGAACCAGGCGGATTTGGTGATGAGTTACTTTGATTTGGCTTGTGATAGCTCGAAATATTCGTCGTGTTTTTCTAGGACTTCGAGGAGGGGAGACTATGATTGAGTTGGTAATTGTAACTTGACTACTTGCGAAATGAGATTGTATTTGATACTGCAAGAGAATTGTGCAACGCAACAATGTTACCCTGCTGAAACCCGCACATTTCCTGGTTCCGTTTACCGTGGGACATCTCTTATCTACATACGCGGGCAAAAATGACACTTGTCGCACGTTCAGTATGGTACTTGGCCGATAAGACACACGTAGGAATGGTTCAGATATCTGGTCATCGACGTGCTTTTCCATACAAACAAAAGGGAAATGGAATATCGATGAAGGAGGAAAGTATCGCACAACGGTACGACCTCACTCACGCACCGCGGAATGCGGAACTCGCTAAAATTGCTCTTTCCGGCCTAGCGCGCACTTGCCTAGTTTCTTGGCAGGCAAAGGCAAACCCCACCAGGCAGACTTCCAAATGAACACTCTCGTGCAGGAAGCCTCATTCAGCAGCAGTCGAATTCTCCAGAATCGATTGCTATGCTAGCCTGCTCCATCACGACTCTCCACATCTCACTCAACAGAGCTTGAGCGACATGTCGGGCACCAAGACCGGATCCTCGCCCAACGCGGGGCAGCCACCCATCCTTACGTGGTACTCCAAGGTCTACTCCAGGCGCATTGACCTTGTTGGAGACTACGTCGGTAACGAGTTATTCCTCGTGGACGGCAACTCCCTTCTCCTTCACTGCTTCTCCGACGAGCACCTCGACTTCAGCGAAGGCTTCCAATTACTTCATGCCACCTGGGCAGTCGAGCATTTCTTGCGAGATCTGGTCTCCCGGCGATGCCATTTCCACATAGTCTTCTTCCACCAGTATCGCGACATTTGCGTGCCGTCATTCGCTCCGGAAGGTAGTGAGGAGAAATATCTTCTCGCTCGGGCCGCCATCATTCGCCACCTCCGCGCGAATCTGAAGACCACCCATCCAGACATCGAAATCAATGTCTTTCCTTCTGTCACTTCAAATAATTTTACTGAGTATCTGCAAGCCACGGATTTCTTCTTCGTGCTTGCACACGATGGCGCCTCTCCGGGTGTTTTGCGCAAGAGGCATATGCTGGCCAAGCACCTCGATGCGTTAGAGGATGAGATCCACGATGAAGCTCACCAGAAAGAACTCGAGACCAAGAAGGCTTTCCGTGAATTCATTCACTGGTTCATCGCTGGCGGTATGAGCATTGCACTGATGAATGGAATTCATTTCCAGGACACGAAGGTCATCACGAACGTTCTCGAGAACCGTCATGTAGACAGTGGTATTCTAGCGACGGTAAATAGCACTCCGGATCCATCCATTTCCAGTCCTCTTCTAGAATTTGGCTAACAAATTTTAGATCGATTTCACAAGCGAGGAGATCGACGAACCGCGGCCGAACTACCTGAAGCGTTCCTTCTGGGACAAAATGAACGGCGACAGCGAGAATCAATTAACAGAACGCCAATACGTGTCACTTCTAGTGCTTTCGGCACTCAGGCATGGCGAGGATATCACCGAAGAGTTTGTCGATGCTTTTCTGCGACACATGGCGTTGATCTCAGAGCTCCATCTTTCTGCACGCCTTGTCGACGCCGGTAAGCTTGATGAAGATGCTTGCGAGTCGCTACAAGAGTTTTGCGAAGAGGCGTCTGTGGTGCTTTCATCTGAAGAATGGGCTGCGAACATGACCACATGGCAATGCACATGCGATGTAGCGGACCTAGTCGACGGACGTCTTCTTGCAGCTTGCCTCCAGAATAAGTCTGTCGGTCGGAACGCGACTTATAGTTCGCTTGTGAGAGCAATGGCTTCTTCAGGGGCGGGTCATGTGGGAGACGATAAGGTTTTTGACCAGGAGCGAGGTACGTTGGAAATCCATGGCATCCCACGAGTTATACGGCTAACAGAATATAAGAAGGTTCCCAATCACCTGTCTCTGCTACACCGGATGCATCTGCATCTTACGCTGTTCTCCCGTTCTCTAACAGCGTCTTCGATCCTCATCTAGCGCCAATTCAACTAGCCGTCGATCGATCTGGAGAGGTCGCACCAGCTACGGCATCTCAAATCTTTAGGGAAGTGTCGCACTGGCACAATAGCCGGCGGCCAATGGACCCGAAGATTCGAGAAGACCAGGTTGCACTCAACGCGAAGCAAATGAAGAAGACTCTAAGGCGCAATCAGTTCTTCATGGCTGAGATGACCACCTACGCTGCCAGCCTTACAAATGCCGTCGGCAAAAGCCTCGACCCTGAAATCATTACGCCTGGTGGAAAGCCAGAGAAGAGGGAAATCGAGAATACGAAACAAAAGCCGGCGCAAAAGGCGAATCCTAAAGGTGCCAAGAAGGGCGCACCATCAAGAAAGGATGCTATGCTGGCTCAGATTGCCAAAGACAAGAGCAAAAAAGATGAAGCTTCCTCGGAGACAGTAGCCCAAGGTTGGCGGCTGACCTGCAACAACCTGGAGAAAGAACCCACCGCCATTGTTCGGTTCCAGAAAGCAAAACAATACCTGACCACACTCAATTCAGAGTTTAAGCGCAATGTTCTGGAAGCTGAGGTGCAACTGTACTTACTCAATACCCAGCTCAGCATGTGGGTAGCGGCGTGCAAAAATGCAGACAAGGAAAAGAACCAGCATATTGCAGCCCTCGTCTACGACTCGCTCAATACCTTCTCTAGGCTTCGTCGCCCAATCACAAAGACTATCGCGGGCTGTCTTGACAAGACCTTTAAAGAACTTGGGCTGCCCAAGCTTTCCATTGCGTCTCCCGAAGGAGATAGACCACTGGCGTTCAACTTCGTGCTATCAGACATTTCCGGTGTGTCGTTGGCCTTGCCCACGTCGCTCAATAACTTCCAGTTAGTTCATTGTGGACCCTACCTCGATCGAAGCATGGATTCGGCGCCGGATCCTCGTGTGCCCTTTGAGCCGGACGCATGGCAGCGGAAGGTGCTCGACGAGATTGATGCCAAGCGAAGTCTCCTGGTAGTCGCCCCTACCTCAGCCGGAAAGACTTTTATATCGTTCTACGCGATGAAACAGGTGCTCGAATCTCCGGATGACGATATTCTCGTTTACGTTGCTCCCACCAAAGCACTGGTCAACCAAATCGCTGCCGAAGTTCAGGGTCGTTTCTCAAAATCGTACAAGTATGGGGGCAACAGCGTCTGGGGCATACATACGAGAGATTATCGGATCAACAACCCAACAGGATGTCAGATCCTGGTCACCGTACCTCATATCCTCCAAATAATGCTCATGGCTCCATCAAATGCTAACTCTTGGTCGAAACGCGTAAAGTGGGTGATCTTCGATGAAGTTCACTGCATTGGCCAAGCTGATGACGGGTTGATTTGGGAACAGCTCTTGCTGATGGCTCCTTGTCCGATTATCGCGCTTTCTGCAACGATTGGCAACCCTGATGAGTTTAGCGCCTGGCTTACATCAACGCAGAAAGCAGTCGGTAACGACCTCATCATGGTACAGCATCCACACAGGTATTCTGATCTACGAAAATTCGTATACACGCCTGGCCCCAAGGGCGACTTCCAGGGCCTCCCAGAGAGCCGCGCATTTGCTAGGCTGGGTCTTGACGATTGCGATGCGTTCACTTTCCTACATCCGGTGACGAGCTTGGTCAATCGTTCCCGAGGCATTCCAAATGATCTCAGCCTGGAGGCCCGCGATTGTTTGACCCTTTGGCAGACCATGGTGAAACACCAGACTAACGAATATCCTGTGGATAAGAGCTTGGATCCCACAGCTGCACTTCCTACTATTGTGAAGAAGTTGGATATCATCAAGTGGGAAAATTCCCTGAAGGCCGTGCTTCGAAATTGGATGGCAGACCATGAATCCCCCTTCGAGGAGGTTGTGAAGGATCTGAGCAGCTCTTTGCACAGGTCGAATGCCAAGTCGAACGGAGATAGCGCCGCTGTTGTGAAGAGCGATGGTGAGAATGCCACTGATATCAGCGACGAGGATGAGCCGGAGGACAGTTACGACGCTGAGAGTATTCTCCCATTGCTTGTCAGATTACAAGAACAGGATGCTCTTCCTGGAATCATCTTCAACTACGACCGTGGGCTCTGCGAGCGGATATGCGAGACTTTGATGAGGCAGTTGGAGACAGCGGAGACTAAATGGAAGGAGACGAGCCCGAAGTGGAAGTCGGACCTCAAGAAATGGGAAGAGTACAAGGCGATTATGGCAAAAGCAAATAAGCGTAACCCTCCCAAGCTGTCTAAGAAGAAAGGCAATGATGAGGATGGCCTCACCAAGGAAGATATCGCTCGCGACGGTGCCAACAACGAAGCTAACCCATGGGCCTCATTCGATCCCGAGCGACCAGTTGACCGATTCCACTTTGCCGATAACAGGAAACTTTCACGAGAAGAATTGGACGTTTACGAAAAGGAACTCGTTCGGCGCGATGTACCTGAGTGGCTGATTCTTGCCTTGCGAAGGGGTATTGGTGTCCATCATGCTGGTCTGAACCGAAAGTATCGACAGGTTTGCGAGATGTTGTTCCGTCGCGGATATCTCAGAGTCGTTGTGGCCACCGGTACGCTAGCGCTCGGTATCAACATGCCTTGTAAGACTGTCGTCTTCTCTGGCGACTCGGTGTTCTTGACAGCACTCAATTATCGCCAAGCCGCAGGTCGTGCGGGCCGTCGTGGTTTCGACATGCTCGGAAATGTCGTCTTCCATGGTATCTCCATGAGCAAGATACACAGGCTTATTAGCTCCCGCCTGCCAGACATCAACGGTCACTTCCCCATCACAACTACCTTGGTACTACGACTGTTCACGCTCCTAAATGAATCGAAAGACTCGCCTTTTGCCATTCGAGCGGTCAACGCCCTCCTATCCCAACCGCGTCTTTACCTCGGTGGAGAAGAGTCCAAGATGACTGTGCTCCATCACCTTCGTTTTTCGATTGAATATCTGCGCCGGCAGTTCCTCTTGGACTCTCGCGGAGCGCCTCTCAACCTGGCTGGCTGTGTTAGCCACTTGTACTTCACCGAGAACTCGTCATTCGCTTTCCATGCCTTACTCAAGGACGGCTACTTCCACAAGCTGTGCACAAAAATTGATACCAACAGGGAAACGGTACTACAAGAGCTGATCCTCACGATGTCCCATCTTTTCGGTCGCAAGTATTGCAGGCAGGCCGATAAGGAGTATGTCGAGCATGTGGTCAAACGCAGCCCGTCGATTGTCTTCCTACCTCGCATGCCTGAGAGCGCCGCCGAGGTGCTCCGCAACCACAATCAGTCCACATTGGAAATTTACAAGGCCTACGTCCGCACATTCGTTACCCAACATCTCAAGGAACCGGATGATACTCTACCACTGACCAATGTCAAGATTAGTGGTAACTCGAGCACTTCTTCGCCTTCTGGCCTGAAGCGTCGTGCTCTGACAACTGTTCGATCGCCATTCGTGGCATTATCTGGCTACGGCGATGGTGACATCGAATCTATCCACGACCTCTGCACAACAACCCGCTCGAAAGTGTTCCTGGAGGAGGCTGTGGTACCGTACGTTGGACTCTACCCTGATGAAGCCGACATGCCGCTCAATGCATACCTCTACGACTTCTATAATCATGGCGATGTGAAAGCCTTGGCGGTTGCGAATCGGATTCGTCGGGGTGACGTCTGGTTTGTCTTGAATGACTTCAGCATGGTTCTCGCAACCGTTGTTACTAGCTTGTCAAACTTTATGAATCTCTCCTCAGACTCTGAGCTCGACGTTCGCGGCGAAGGCGATGATGCCGAAGAGGCTCAGGAAGACAAGCTCCTTCCCGACGACTCAGGTTACGAGACGGGCTCAACGATGTCGGGAGCCTCCAGAGGACCTGCAGCGCACAACGCGTTACCGGTTCAGGTCAAGAAGAAGAAGAAGGTCGCCGACTCGTGGGATGACGATGCAGATGAAGAAGAAATGGCGGATGAAGCTGAAGCAAAAGCGAAGGCAACCGAGGCCGAGCTGAAGCAACTTGAAGAGAAGCCTGCTTGGGAGGAAGGGACGGGACTGTTGAATGTGCTGAAGGCGTTCAAAGCTCTGAAGGAGGAGTTCGATACGAAGTTCAGGGCTATGTGGGCATAAATGTGGGCGTCAGGTGGTTCTCATTTACATGGCTCATGGTTACGATTGACGGTGACGGGATGAAATTGATGGGTTTGCTCTTTATGGTGTTAAAGGATGATGGCGTGGTATATTAGCAGCATTGCCGTATGCATACTCATGACGTGACACATGATCGCATGATAGACTTGATAGAAAATGCATGAAAATACGTTGGAGAGCTTTTCTTCTCTGATCGAGCACTAACACTGCGTCCATGATCGTCGAACTATATCAAATCATCATCAAACACGGAGATGGTGTCCTTACTCATTCACACACTTGGCGACCGGTATCTCCACTGCGGCTCTATTCATTTGTCTTGGCAGGGTCAGCAACGCTACAGCTTTTCTATTTACAGAAATGGCATACGTACGTCGGCTATTCTAAACACGTCTGCCCCAGGCGTGGGAATAACATGAATTTTATGAATTTTATAGAAAAGTTTCAAACTGTTCCAGGGTTTGGGACTCAGGCCAGACCCGCATGTTACATAAACTGTAACTGGGATATTGCTAGCTAGTATCTATGTTATGGAAGTGCCCCAGGCGTTTTGAAATAGATGGATCCAGAGCACCTGATCGGTGTTACTGTTTCCCCAAGTCTATTTGTCAAGACAGTGAGGTATCGTGCTACGCAAAAAGTATAGTTTACATTCCAGAAGACAAAAGGCTTCAAAGTTCAAATGCGTTATGCTCGTGAATTCATCGCGTTCATAGGATAGGCAGTCTTTGCTCCCAAAGCATTCTCAAACCAAGTTTCGCCATGACCCGATTTTCCCAAACTCCCTTTCCAAGCAAAAAGGATCCCCGTCTAAAACGCCGCAAGCACAAGACCACCGAGCACACCAGCGAGACCGAAAGACATATCAACAGGACCAGCAGCGGCGCCGGTGAAAGGTTGAGACGTGGGCCTCGGCGTACCCGCACTGCCCGACCTCGACGGTCCCGCCCCCCGGGATCCCGAGGTAGCTGCAGCACCACCAGTCGCTGCACCGCCAGTCGCCTTCCCATCGACAGTGAAGAAGTTTGCTGCCAGAGGAGTGCCTAGCTTGTTCTCCTGGGCGAAGGCATTGATGTCGAAGTTTAACCTTGCGGAAGTGTCGGCAAAGTCTGTGGCCTTGACTGCAAGTTCAGCGGGCTGCTCGAAGAGCATCTCGACGTAGCGATGAGGTATCGAGTCGGTGGCTGGTGGGCCGGGACCGATATACGCAGCCGGTCCTTTCTCGGTGGAGGTGAGGAGGGCGGCGCCACCGGCCATTTTTTGTGCAGAGGCTTTCAGGCCTGTGTTCATGGCGTGCAGGAGTGTGCGGCGTGTGGTGTTGGTTCCTTGGCCGGGGACGTCGAGATCCACCATTACGAAGACGTATGTGGCGCCGCTGTTGACTGCGTTGCCGGAGACGGCAAGTTGGGGTTGCGTGGCAGTTGCTGTTTTCTGTTAGAAGAGGGGAGGTTTGCCATTGGAGATAACTGACCTGCTTTGCTCAAGAGCTGACCGGGTCTGTTGACGGAAGTAGAGTTGAACATGACTTCCAACTTATTCTTGGCTTCTGGCTTGAATCCCGGAGGAGTCTGCGCCTGTGCAACACCAAGCAGTGCGGCGACGAGAAGAGACGAAGAGTAATGCATGATGTACTCAAAATGGTAAAGTATCGATCAGCAGCGTGTTGATCAGAATGTAAGTGTATGTTCCTGCACACGGGTTTGCGGATTAGAAAATTGGGAGATATGTAGAGGAATAGCGGGTAGTAGCCCTTGAAGTAAGATTCCTCACAGCAGTATTTATGGCGCGCTACAGCGTAATGCACACATCTTGGGGAACAGGACGCGTCGCTCAAAGCTTAGCGGCCTCACCCGCTGCACTGCTTGTTACATTGTCTTGTATGCACTAATGCACCGAGCATTGCTCTGGCAGGATGCTGTTGGGCTTGAAACGTGCAGTGTGCGAGCGGTGCCGACATGGAACATAATGCCAGCAGCTGCACCCAAACCCTCGATTTTTGGCAGAATCAAGTTCGCACGATGGCGAGGAGGATGGGCTCCTGAAGTCGGTGGCGTTGGGTGCGAAATGTGTAGCCGTGGGTGGTAAGAGATGGACGCTGGGACGCCTGCTCTGATGACGTAGGAATGGTGGTAATTGAAACAAGAGGATACGAGAACGAAACATTGAGTAGGAAGACGGGTGGCGATCCTTCTCATCGCAGCCCAGTAATAAAAAGGGCAATACTAGAAATAAATCATGGATGAGGCAGGATGGAGGTATCGCTCACGACCATGCGGCGCTAATCGCGACCCAAACCCGCGTCAGACATGAATCCAGGCATCCTGATATCCACAAAATCAGTATTACCCAGGCGGAAAAAGACGCACATTGACAAAGCGGGTGAAGGCCGAAGTATGGACGGCAATGTCACCGGGTCATCTCGGACCGGACCACGCCCGCGCGTGCTTGAAAGTTTCCCCAGAAAAGCGGTCTTGGAAACCTTGGTATGCATGAGAGGGAGTGCGTGGTTGCGGTCGCAACTGTCATGTTGTCCAGGGAAGCGATTTGAGAAATGTTGTTTTAGTTTGGTCGAAGATGGGCGTCGATGACAAAGCGAACTGCTGCATGAGGCTTCACCTTCGGGCCAGACATGTGGGCGACCACAGTTGCTCTCAATTATCTGACATGAGTTGAGTTGTTCGTCCATATGGATTAGATTGATAAATTGTGGAAAATCGATGGGCCGGTGGAGATGATCCTGCGGACCGACCCGATGATGGAGACGCTCGCAAAAGTCGACCTATTCTCCAATGTTTTCGCATTCCATGCATTCGAAGGGCTTTCATACCATAATCGTCAAAATATCCGATGAACATCCGGTCTGAAGTCGGGTGAGTCTGTGCCCGGAGGCAAATCCTTACGTTCTCGATTCCAAAGATTGCTGCCACGAGACCACTGTCGCCCGAAAAGAAGAAGCTCATATGCAAAGTGCGCTAGACTTTGGGACTGCCATTTTCCCTGTGGGCGCCTTTTCAACTCCCTGACGATAGCAGCGGAGGTTGCATAGTTAGAGAAAGGCCAGTGGGGCAGTTGAGCTCTCAACGATGAAGCAGCTCCTGTCGTGGAAGGGTTGCGATCGCGGTTTAGGCTACCAGAAGAGCGGTACAGCGTGGGGTGAATATGTGCGAAATGTGATCGATGGAGGACGTCAATACTGTAGCGAGGTGAAAAGGAGCGGTATCAGTTCGGCACTAGCCGAGATCACATGCTCTCGTGTTGGCTTGAGTCTTGGCGCGTCGGGCTTTCCCCGCGATCTGCGCTAGCCTCCCTAACAAACACACTATCTCCTGATCTCAACACTACACCTGTACAATACGCACTGTTGGTTCAATAGTAGATTGTCTATTATTCCGGAGACCCCGGGACAACTTGGAAGGCTTGGGAAGTTACTCTCGAACGCCCATAGGGATCATTTCACCGCGAAAGCGATAATTCGCGAAGACCACCAAGCTCCAATGAGTGGTAAGAGTCCGGTCGAGGACACAAACGACGACAAGGAGGATGTGAAATGGCCACTCGCCTTTTGCATGCAGAACCCTCCGAAGCACCCCAATGGAGGGCCGGCAAAATGGTGGAGTCACAATTTGTACCGTGGACCCGACGATAAAAAGATCGAGATTCTGTACAGCAAAGACAAGGAGCATTCCGAGACCTACGCGAAGATGTTTCTCGATGAGCCTGTTGTGGGATTTGACATGGAGTGGCCATGGAATTCTGACAACTGCCTACGACTCCAGGAGAACATTGGTCTTATCCAAATCGCCTGTGAGAGTAAGATTGCTCTCTTTCACATCGGTTTACAGTAAGCGCGGCTCTGGAATCTGTTCGAGAATGTTGCTGATACACACCCCTGCATAGTACTGGTACAACCTGCGAAGACATCATCGCACCTTCACTTCGAAAGTTGCTCGAAAGTCCTAACATCGCTAAGGCGGGTGTCAATGTCCTGAATGCGGATTTCAGGCGTTTGAAGAAGTACTTTGGCCTCAATCCGCAGGGCGCACTCGAGCTCAGCCATCTTCATCGGCTGGTCAAACACTCCACTAAACCCGGCGCACTTTCGACAAAGCTTGTTGCCCTTGCTGATCAGGTGAAAGAACACCTCGACCTACCGTTGTCGAAAGGCTCTGTCCGCACGAGCAACTGGAGAAGCCATCTCAACCAACAGCAGCGCGATTATGCTGCTGGTGATGCGTACGCTGGCTTTATGTTGTTTCATTGCATGAATGCCAAACGCGCGGTAAGTATCGGGTTACGCATCACTATCTTCCGGCATTACGCTGACCGTCATCACACCTAGGCCATGGACCCTGTTCCACCATTGCCAATATTTGCAGACAAGTATCCACCCAACGGCGGTCAAAGAGGTCTTCGCCTGCACCCTGTGGTGGAAGGTTGTGATCCAATCATGGCTGAAGCATTCTTCAGGCAATCAGTCCAAGAAAAGAATACGGAAGAGAACCTCGAAGACGAATCCAAGGTCCCAGACTTGGCCATATCAGAGGCATCGAAAACTCAGAATGTCCAGAAGGAAGGGAAGAAGAAAGTAAGGACAGGGCCGACGAATAAAGTGACTGAGCCGATGGATGCGAAAACCAATGCCCTTTACGATCAACTAGTCGAGCGGCGGAAAGTCCTTTCCAGCGCGATGGGCATGCCGCCTTATATAGTTGCTAACAATGCCGTGCTCGAGGGCTTAGCTCGTCGTCGGCCTGTTAAGCATGACGAGCTACTTGAAGTGAAAGGTATTGGGAAGAGGACGCAAGAGCAATACGGTGCTGAATGGTTGGAAGTGATCGCACAATTCCTTGCATCATATATCGTGGCTCCCAACAGTGTACTATCAAATGTACAGCAGCCCACTACACCCACTCACAATCCGCGACGGCGCAAGTTGGAAACTAAAGATTCGCCCGACTCATCACCAGCATTTGGATCCCCTATACAGCGCACACCGCAGCTGCATACCGGTTTATCTTTTGGTCTGGCACAGACTTCGCTCGATGCTGGCGATGTTATGGCAAATGGACCACCTTCTCCTACCATATATGCATCATCGCATCCCGAACCGGCACCACACATCGCTATACAAGACCGAATCAATGCTTTGCAGCAACAACGAGCACGTGAAAACCTAGGGATGCCTGCACAACAACCAACCGACGTTACTGACTCGGATTCAGACGATTCTGCAGCATTCGCAACACCACCTTCACGCCCAGGCTCAGAACTCAAACGCAAACGATCAATTACCGAACTCGAAGAGAAGAAAGCAGTGCCTTTTGCGCTAGCACAGCCACCTCCTCTCAGTCCCCAGTCCAAGATCTTTCGCAACAAGCTGGTGGCGTTCAGCAAGCGTGTCACATGCAAACTTCCCAAACAGATATCTCATGCTCTTCCGATTGTCTCGGATTTGACTCTGGATTGCATTGCCCGCTGTGCTCCTCGGACGGAGGAAGATCTCAACAGGATACCGGGAATCGAGGGCTTTGTGGATGCTTGTAAGGCGACGGATACTGACCTGTTGAAGAATATCATCAAGTTTGCGCCGGCAAAATTATGATAGTCGGGCCTTGAATCGACTGGCTTGGCGTATATGCGAGGATCGGGATTACTTGGAAGTGCTTCTCTCTATACATGGCTTTTTGGATACAAGGTGCATAGATGGCTATCAGGGGCGAATGAAAGATCGATTGGGCAGATCGGTTGATCTCTAGATACCCGGCGAGCAGAAGGGTTGGATTGGTGGGATCCTACGAGCTGGGCGAACTTCAGAGTTAGAAGTGTCGGTATGCGGGTTTCGAGGCTTGTGTGGTCTCCAATCCATCTGGCCGAGGCAGCTTGGATTTGTGATAGAGGGTAGATTCTTGACTCTAGACTGCAGTGCTGAAGAGATAGAGATGTGCAATTGGCGAGTTGCTGGTAATTAGTTGGAAAGCATACCACATTCATCGGAGTGGCTTATTGTCCTTATTGGTCCTAGATGTACATTGGTCAGAGCGTGCAGTGCGTTTTCTAGTACTGGAAAGAAAGTCACAGATGATTCGATTATGTCCATTATTCTCGTCCGTTTTGAGGACCGGTTTAGTGACACGGTTTACGAGGACATTAAATAGCTCTTTTTGCGATTATTCTGTCAGTACGCCTACAATGAACGCACATGGCATGTGCCACCAGAGCCAACAGATCAGAGTGGTCGGATTTATCTGGCCGCTTGTTATGAAATATGTCTGTGGAGCCCAGCTTTAAGTAATCACGGCGGACTAAAAGGCCCTACCAAGATATGCATTCCATCTACTGAGGTTAGTCCCATGCATGTCAAGCAAGGTCGAGCGAGCTTTTGTCTTATAGAATGTGAACTTCGGACGACTTGTCCGCGCAATGGTGCTGTATCTAATCTATTCGTCAGCGCTCGACTCGCGATTCCTTCTCTTCTTCACTGTCTAACCTCGCCATGGAACATGAGTAATATGAAGCGAATCCTTCCTTGTCGCAGGATGAGAAAGCTAAACTGCAGCGCACGCATGCGCGATGCTCGCGAGGAAACTCCTGCAATTTTTAAGGAGCGGCAATAAGTACATCTCACATCGCCTACAATTCGGCCGCCCAAAACCAACACCCGCCTTCCTCACTACTCAATCCGCCTTAGTAGAACGAGTCAAAGTATTGTTCACCCTAAGCGCCAAGTCGAAAATTTAAATACCTGAGTACACCAAGTGTGCCACAATTACTTCGCATGCGTTATTCTTATACGTAGCGTCTCCCACATACATTGGTCAGTAATTGACCTGTCATTCATTGTTCTCAGCCCAAGTTAGTGGCCGTTTCCTGTCCTCCGCAACTTTAATTTGTGGGCCGAAGCCGATTCAAGAAGATGCTATACCATGCCCGACGGGCTCGTGCACCGCGCGGGCTCGTGCACCAACACCAACATGCTCACCACCACAAAGATGAGGTTATTGTGAGCGCTACAAAAGCGATTATCGCGAGATTTTTTATTGTCATTACTCCGTAGAGGCGTACGAACAAGTTGTACTATCTAAGTTTTCGCGAGAGAGTGATTGCGCGACCGCGAGAGCTGACTTTAGGTGGAGGTGCTGGTGCAGCTTCTGGGGACGACGGATGAGCTGCAGCACCGCCCTTGGCTCGTTTTGGCTTGCGCTTTGCTGGAGGTGCTTTTGAAGCTTTGCGCTTGCCTCTTTGGGTAATTGTAGAGGCCTGCCTGGTGTTTTGAGCAGCTTTTCTGGCATCCTGGGCAGCCACCTGTTCGGCCTTCATCCGATCTCGCACCTCCTTAGCTCTCTCTCTCGCCACACGACGCTCCTCCTTCTCCTGCTCCTTGAGGAGCTTGGCAGCAGCTTGAAGCTCCTTTCTGTTTAACTTTGCTAGCCTCTCCTGCTCCTCTTGGTGTTGCTTTTCTATCTCACGCTCACGTGCTCGCTCGAACTTGGAGGGCGACCAGAAAGTAGCACCACCGTGGTACTCCTCCTCGCGCTGCAAATCGAGAGGTTTACCAGCGTTCTTACGCTGCTTCTTAGCAGTGAGAGCATCCCTTAGGCCGCTGTTCTCATGGTGTAGTAGCTCGTTTTGAACCTGAAGTTGGTGTAGCGTTTGGGAGAGCTTCTGCGAGGTCTCCGCTGAGGTATCCTTCACTGCAGCACGTACGAGACGCTCCATCTGCCTCCAGTCCTCGGGCAAGAGGGCTGAGGGCCGTGCCTCACTCTTATCGTCGTCCTGTTTGCGGAAACGCTCGAGTACGACGTCAGCCTTCATGGGGGCTATACCGGTGGCTTCAAACGCCTTAAGGATGAGTTTTGTCGTAAACGTAGACTCCCAGGCACCCCAGAACAGCGGGAAGAAGTCTCCCTTCTGGACGGCCAGCAACCCCTGCGTTTTAAAGAGGTGATCGGTGAGCTTGGCGGAGTAGTTGCTGCTGAGAGGTTTAAAACAAACCACATCAAGAGGCTGCAGCGTATGGGTCGAGTGAGGGGGGAACACGGCCAGCAGTATTTTGTGAGCCTCGCAGTATTCGATAAAGTCCATCGAGAGGTGGCTGCCGTGGCCGTCAAGTATGAGGAGGCGCCACGCTCGGCCGAGGCGTGCTTTCTACTTCGTTTCGCGGTTGAAAACCTGCTCTAACCAGGCCAATCCAATGTCATTATTTGTCCATCCTGTTGGTGAGGAGCTCACAAACACGCCATGCTTTCCTGCTTCAATTTGAGCTACCCATGAGGCTTGAAGTGTGCAGTTAGCTGACGAGTATATAAGGGCCGGCGGTAAAACACTCCCATCTGCTCCAATAGTTGCCACGACTGTTACCCACTCTCGAGAGCCATCTTGAAGCGCCGCTCGGACCTTCTTTTCTTCCCATTGAAGCCGACTAAACACCCGTTTTGAGCGTCCCGTGACACTAATTATAAAGCCCTTTTCATCCATATTGTAGGTATTACAAGGCTCCACCTCATACTAAACGATCTTATAATGCAGGAGGTTAAAGTATAACTCGTACTTGCGTCGTGAGTCGGCCTGGTGGCGTACAACGTCCATACCAGCGCTCCATTTAGAGATGAGATGGTCGTGGTTGCGGTTGATAAAACGCGAAACCCAGCCCTCTCCGACGTGCTTTTTTGATATATTAGACGCGAAATTTCGGATCATGGCTCTCGTAGGAGGTAGCCCACGAGCCGTAAGCCCTCCAATATACTCCACGAGTCCCTCCTCTTGTTGTGGGCTGAGTAGTTGTTGCGCGGCGTACCCGGCTGCCTGAGGGCCTGTCTGGTGGTTCCACCTTCGGCTCAGTGTTGAATGCGATACACCATATTTTTTTGCAATACCCCGGAGGCTGAAATTATCGCCAGCTTTACGCGATTCCAAATCTGCAATCGCCTCGTCAATCGGTGCCATGGTGGTGCAGTTATCGCGTGTTGAAAAAGTCGAGATGGACGCGTTATTTGGTGGGGTGGTGCACGAGCCCGCACGGTGCACGAGCCCGTCGGGCATGGTACTAGGACCGTGTTAGTGGCACAAATCATCTGACGGACATCAGCGCAAGAATTGACCGAATGTGTAATGGGCAAGGCTTAGCTAGAAATATCGGTTGATATTTCCTTTTACCTCGCTTTTCCGTCATGCGGTCGACCGATCTGAACTCGCAAAGCATTTGCATAATCTTTCTTCAGATTGCGAGTTCATGTGAGAAGTTATAGCCTCAGCTGAGAGGTACGTAAGTTACATTTATTCATGCGAAGCTCTTCGCTTCTCCATACCTCACGAGCATCGCCAACACGTCACATGCCCAGCTTTCGCCTTACTCGAGTACTCAGGAAGTCATAAACCCTGACAAGACGATCAAACATGGTCGTGCTTCTCCCAACTGCAAATCATCCGGAAAAAGACTCCGTTCCTCCGTCTGTGCCATGTATTGTGCAGGGTACATGCTAGCTCCTCCATCGTATCCCTAACTTCACTCCTCTTTAACCTGCAACCCCCCTCCTCCACTCGCTTTCTCGCT
This sequence comes from Byssothecium circinans, assembly GCA_010015675.1. Taxonomy (NCBI): domain Eukaryota; kingdom Fungi; phylum Ascomycota; class Dothideomycetes; order Pleosporales; family Massarinaceae; genus Byssothecium; species Byssothecium circinans. Next base: position 682,281 of record ML977000.1, on the reverse strand, counting down.
GATTGCGAGACTTCTAACAACATCAATGTCGATGCTGAACTGGGAAAGAAAATGACAGCCACCCCTCCCGATGCCAGCCAAATACCCCATCCGGTTTCCGCTCTAGCGATCAAGCTTGCACATCAATACGCCGGTATGTCGATTACGCTAATCATACTGGCCTCGCTGATTTTTGCGGCGCGGATATGGACGAAGACGCATCCTGTCATTCGGTTGACGAATGATGACTATGTCGCTGGAAGAGCATATGCAAGCTCTTCTTCCCTTTCCAACACCAGTCCTTCACTTCCCAAAACTCACCTCCACCACAGATCTTCGTAATGATATCCTCGATCCTCCTCCTCCAAACCGTTTGGTGGGGCTTCGGCGAAGACCCCACGACCCTCACCCTCCTCGACGTCGAAACCTCCTACATGTACGCGACCATTGCCGAAGTATTCTGGACCTGGGCCATGTCGTGCACTAAGATCAGCATCGCCGCCATACTGCTCCGCTTCGAACAAGTCCCCTGCATGCGCCGCTTCCTCTGGTTCATGATCGGCCTTCTCGTGCTCAAGGGTTTGTACAGCACCGTCTCTCAAACAATGCAGTGCGTCCCGCTGAGATTCCTCTGGGACTTTCTCAACCGCACAAGGGGGAAGTGCTGGAGTAAAGCAGCAATCCACACCAGCGCTCTCGCCGTTCAAATCATAAACATCGTTTCCGATTGGATCTTCGCGCTGCTGCCGATTTCCTTCCTGCGGAAGGTGCAGCGCCCGCTGCGCGAGCGCGTTGTTGTGGGCGTGCTGATGGGATTGGGCATCGTTGCGAGTATCGCTTCCATTGTCAAGGTTGTGTATTTGGCGAAGTTGCATCATATTTTGGAGTCGATTCATATTGGCATTTTGAGTTCCACGGAGGCGTTGCTGGTTTTCGTCGCGTGTTGTATGCCGTGTCTTCGGGTGCCGTTACAGCGCGCGCTGGAGTTTTTGGGGCTGGTGACGGCGGCGCAGAGGTCGAGCTCGGATTCGGAACACGGGTATGGATATGAGTATGGAAATGGGCGTTCGACAACGGGGCAGTCGCGATCGGAGACGAAGAATTCGAGCGCGTTGATGTCCGGTTGTAGGTTGGAGGGTTTGGGGAGAGGTCATGAGAATCGATCAACCACACATATTCTTACCGACGCGCGAGAAGAGGCCGACAATAATGAGGTCCTGGGCGAGAGCTGGTACACTACGGACGTTGAGGGTCAGCGAGAACAGGAAGAGCTGGAGAGAATACGAAAGGCACATACACCTATGCTTCCGCGCGAAGAGGAGAGAGAGGAGAGAGAGGAGAGAGAGGAGAGAGAAAGGAGCCACACGCCTGCACTTCCTCCTCTCGCAAGGACACGGATTCGGAGCTGGATTCGGAGTCAGGCGAAGGCTTTGCGAAGAAGGGAATATGGTGGGTGAGGAAATAGAAAGGAAGATATTTGGTGTTTGGGTGGATAGCTGTAACAGCGAGGAGTAAATCTATCATTTTGGCGTAGCTTATACCCCATGGGTGGACTTTTGATATTGCTTCGAATCACGGCCGCCACGAATTTGCTAGTTGGATAATTAATACTGCGTGGAGGACCGGTTGCATAGTTTCTAGATGGGAATAGCTAGTGTCTTGTTCGCTGCTTGTCCGTTCGAGAGAGACGTCGTAGCATGTGATCCAGCTGATGAGCAGCAATGAAATCGGCATACTGGGCACTATTAGAACTTGCTACTGCGCAAAGTGTTCTTACATATTTGGCCCATTTCAGGGATTATCCCCAAGCACTGGATGTTGAGTAGAACTTATTGAATGAAACATGACCAAGATCCTTTCTTCAGCCGTACCCTGGCGCAGCCATGTGTGCAAAGTCTTGTAAGCCTTTTGGACTAGGACTACATGTGATGTGAACATCACATGAACCATGTCGCACTCCGTAAGCAGGATCCCAGGCACCGAAAGCGCCTAGGAAGCCAGAACAGGGCCGCCCTTCTCCTCATACGCAGGTGACTCCTCTTCCTCGCCCATCAAACGCTCCTTTCCTTCCACCTGCTCAGCCCTCAAACCTCCAGCCTCCTTCACATTCCCCTGCACCTGTCCCCCTATCTTGCCATCCTCCCTCCCCCAGAAATCGTCCCAGGGCTCAATATCCGGACGACCCATGATCCAACCCGCGGTCAGCCACAACACCACCAAAACCATCGCAAGCGGTAGCCCCAACACAAAAAAGAACAGCCAGAGTGGCGCACATACAGGCCAGGCGAAATTCCTTTCGCGATCGGACGGATACGTCAAGCTCTTCCCCCAACGAACGAGGACGCAGTCGACTAGTGCGCGTAGCCAGGCGCTGAATCCCATGATGAGGAGAAAGTAGACAATCCCGCCGGCTCTATCGTTGACGTAGTGAGCACACTCGTCGCGGACGTCGTGGGTTGCCGCGTGGGCCATTGTAGCGCACGCGCACATGGTGCCGAAGCAGATGGTAGCTGCGACGAAGCGGTTGGCGCGCGTTCGTGGCGATGGGTCCCGAGTGAAGAAGTAATCGCTGAGACCGTGTTCGTTGGGCTTGTTTGGGTTTGGAGGTTTGGGGGGTGGGTTCGAATGGATGACGGTCTCTGTGGCGAGGGCGAGGAGGATCATGCAGAAGCCAGTCGTGGAGAGGAAGAAGTCGAGGACTTCTTTGCAGAGGTCGGGATAGTCGGTGATGCAAGCGCTCCAGATGGGGTTGTGTCGGGAGCCCATGTTGGCGGTTGTGTTGAAGGATGTGCGCGGGTGTGAGGCGTTGAGAGTCGACATTTAAGAGTGTGCGGGAAGGGCAAGCGCGACCATTCATCGTATCTGTTGAAGTGATACAACACGTGTAAAATAGGTCCCAGGTAGGAAATAACGGACAAGATCATGGAAAGTTGAAGAGATAGATTCAGAACGTAAACGATTCTATTACGCAGGGTATCCTACGAGACATATAGCACGCAATCAGATAGCAGGAAAAACTAGACCGCCCTTTTACGCGTTCTTCAGCAGGTTCGCAGACCAATCGACGGCCTCTTTCCCCTCTCGTACCCCATAGCCAACCGTCAGACAGAAGCAGTGCATCTGCTTCTCCCAATGCAGCCACTGCCCTGTCACTCCTTCCTTCGCGCACATGTCGCGGAAGATGATACCATCGGGATGCCGCTCTTTGCGAGAAGTGATATATCTGCATTGACAGGGGAAACTCGTCTGTCCGCAGCGTCCCAGTCGCCAGTCCACCTGCTGGCTGTTTGCTTGACAAAGGCGGGCGTGAGGAGGGGATCGTTCTTGGCGAGCTTTTCGATATCCGGGTTTCTGCGCGTAAGGTCCGTGGATGGGCACGTCACGAGTAGAGCGACAGGATAGGGGCTCTGCTTTCCTTCCACTGTGTTTTGCGCGTCCTCTCATAGAGCTTCAAGGACCAGGCTAAGGACGACGTTGCCGCCCGACGAATCGCCGGATAGTATGATCCTCTCACCCGCCTCATCTGCAGCTCGCATGATGGTTCGGTAAAATCTCATCAGCCACGGAAACGAGACAGCCGCAGGGTTGTTCGGCGCAAGCGGATAATACACTAAGGTCACAGTCACGCCAGGCACGTCTCTCGCCATTCTCATGCAAAGCTTCCAATGCTGGACGGACGGTGGGCTTTGCCATCCCCCGCCGCCGAAGTAGTATATCCGCTTCTTACAATCCGCAGCCTTTGATGTCTTCGCGCGAATGTCGTAAACATTGATGTCGCAAACAGTGTGGTGTTCCACGAAGGTCTTCTTCTTTGTGCTCTTTGGCGGCGAAAGCGCAACGGAGCCTTCGGGCTGCTTTTCCTTCGGACGGCCGAGGTGGCTTTGGAAGGGACGAGTAATAGCGTGTATAATGAGGGTGTAGAGCGAGCGTTCGTGGCGTGTAGTGATGTGTATCAGGGGCCTCTCGGGCGAGCTTTCTTTGGCACTCTCCGACATTGCAGAGGTAAGTAGAAGTTCCTTTGGTGGTGTTAATGTTCATCTAGTGGATGCAGGGCATACTGCCTGTTTTATTCGATAAAGAAAGGCGTAAGCCACCGCGTCTGGCATTCCGATCTGGGACGAGCGGATTGCAACACGCATTGAGATTGGACTAGAGCGCGTCATCGAGGCTGATGACGTCGTTGATGCGGGATTCCGCGTTAGTTTATGTCTACGAGAGCGGAAATCGGAAGTCTTGAAAGATGTAATAAGCAGCTGGTGAAAGTCGTGAAGGCTCCATGTTCTGTCGAAGGCAGTTGTGATGATGGTTCGTTGGTGTTCACCGCCGACCAGGGTCCTCGTGATCCCGTGATCAGGCAAGGTTCCCCATTGCTTGGCGGCATGACGTATCGTTATCGCCAACCTCAACACCAAGCCAGAACGAGCGGAATGGCATAACACCAACTTTCCGCTCCGCGCCAGCATCACCTTTCTTGGCCCTGAGGCTCTTGCCCGGACTCCGCTTGGCAATCCACTCCAAGGCTTTCTCTTGGCCGCTTCTAGCCCAGTCTTTGCTGCCGTCTTGAATTTTAGGCTCAACTACGCTCTGCAGAGCTAGGTACATCCTTGGCCCCCTACTCGCTATGGGTGGACCATGCCATGACTCCCAGCTTGGCTCACGTAGCAAAATAAGAAACAACATATGAACAGTCTGTCATGTGCGAACCATAAAGGAGATGGGTCCCCCTTAACAATGAACACCTCAAGTCTCCTCCTCGTTCCAACCGTCCATGGCAAACCAACAATTTCTGACCGATAAAGAGAGCAAGCATTTCGTTGACGACCTCGACCACGACAACAATGGATTCGTCGACTACTGGGAGTTAGAAAAGAAGCTGGATGAAGTTCACCACGAGATAGCTCCAAAGGCACAACCGCATCATCTTCATCATGAATCCCGAGGAGACGAAGCGCTACACCAATTCCTCCGAAGCCTATGCCACCACAACCAGGCCAAGATTCCTCGCGCCCAGTTCGAGCAATCTGTGCGAGAATGGGAGATCCCATCACTCGAGCAGGATAGCAAAGAGGCAAAAGAGGAGGACGAATATTTCAAACGCATTTCAATGTGGCGTCGGATACGCGCCTTTTGTGCAGTGAAGGGGCCTGAAGTCGCTTTCATGGCCTTGGTGATAGCTTTTATGCTCGCCTTTGGGATTTGGCAATTAGTCAAATACATCACCTACGAGCAGTATCGGCCTGCCTTCGGACGGGGAGCTGTTGTTTCAAAAGCTTCAGCGGGCACGGTGGTTCTCGACGTTCCTACGAAGATCCTACTTCGTTTCACGGTTTATCAATTGGGACTTGTCACAATCCTTCCATATCAAAATGTCAATTGTGGCTCTAGTTTTCGCAACTCTGCACGCCATCGGGCATTTGTCGGGCTCTTTCGTATTTGGGAGCATGCCTAGTCGCCAGGAAAATGTCGCAGTAGTCCTTGGTGAGGACGCCGTACCTCGCTCATATATCGATTATGTCCAATCACTGCCAGGCTGGACAGGGCTGACTGCCTTGGGATGCTTCTACCTCCTTGCTTTTCTCAGTATGCCTCCAATCTGCAAATGGAGCTACGAAATCTTTCAGCTCGGTCACCTGCTCATGTTCCCTATCATTGGACTCATGATGGCACATGGCACTGCAGGTCTGTTACAATGGCCAATGTTTGGCTACTGGCTAGCATTTCCAACCCTGCTCGTTATTCTGGAGCGCTTAACACGCTTGGGTTTAGGCTTCTTCCCTCTGCTTGCTGATCTTGAGATCCTCGACGATGAAACTGTCGCTATAACCTGCAACATTCCCAAGTTCCGGTTCTGGCCATACAAAGCTGGTCAATACGTCTTTGTACAAGTCCCACAGATTTCCTGGTTTCAGTGGCATCCTTTCACCATCTCTACATGTACCGGGAACACCATGCAAGTCCACATCAAAAATGACGGCGACTGGACCAATGCACTGAGCAAACTTGCAGCACGCGGCCAACGCACAACTATCAAAGTAGGTATCGATGGCCCACACGGGGCACCTGCTCAACGCTTCTACGATTTTGAATACAGTATGGTTTTCGGTGCCGGTATTGGCGTAACTCCATTTTCCGGCATCCTGACCGACCTCCAGAACCACGAGCTCGAGCGATCGCTTTCTAGCGAAAACTCACCCGAATCATCTGAGGGTACTCCCGGCCCAAGGCGCAATTCTTCTTCCCCGTATTCGGATCATCGCCGCATTGACTTCCACTGGATGATACGCGACAAGAACAATCTCCTTTGGTTCTCCGACCTCCTCAACGAAGTCACGCGCGCCCAAGAGCTCGACATCCGCATACAAACGTATGTGACGCAAAAGCGGAAACAGATCTCCCAACATGTGTTTCGCTGGTTGCTCGAGCACCGCACAGATGAGCATCCACAATCGCCACTCGCCGGCCTGCTAAACCCCACGCATTTTGGACGACCGGAGCTTGGAACCATAATGGAGGAATATTATGCAGATATGTGTGAAGTGCTCGCGGAAATTGCGCAGGAAAAGGGAAGCAGAAGGGGCAGTAGTGGAAAGGAGGAAATCAAGGTCGGTGTTTTCTTCTGTGGGCCACCGGTCATTGGACAGCAACTTGCAGATAGATGTGAGGGAATGACGGCGAGAGCAAGGAGCGAGGGGAGGAAAGTCGAGTATTATTTCATGATGGAGGTCTTTGGATAATCCTACGAACGTTTCGTCTGTTGTTCTCGAGAAATAGACAGCAACCTTTTTGTTTTTATTGTTAAAACTTTTTCTAGTTACCGTAATTTTAATTAGATGTGCTTAGTCCTCTATCTATCTCTTTCTCTCGGTGCTGTTTTCAAGTCCATCCTCTACTATCCTTCCCGTGGGCCCAATCCGCGCCATCTGACAATCTGAAGATGCCAATCAATGGTAAGCATACCATAGGTCTCACCATCCAATCCTATCGTATTCCTTCTCCATCACTTTATCTCACTTACCACCCACCGCATTGCCCCTTCGCACAAGCATCGCATCCCGCGTTAATGCAATCGGTCCACCCCTCACTCTCGCTCCAATCCACCGACACTATCTTGTTACCACCAGCTCTAAGATCGCCCCCCATTAGAGCACCAGAGCATCGTGGCAAAAGCGCGAGGAGTCGACGTACCAAATCTTATCGTCATGTAACGATGATTACGCAAAGGAGACGTGCGTGAGTTTAGGCAATAAAGTATAGTGTGACCAAGGTCGTTGGTAGGTGAAGTTACGGCCATCGCGAGTTGGATGGGGGGCCATGAGAGCCAGGACGTTGGTAGGGAAATGTTTACCAGGAGAGTCTTTATATAGAGTGATGATTTAAGCTCGATACGAGGAGCAGGACGAACGCGGATTATTGTCGAAGGCCGGATCCTCTAGGATTCTATCTGCCTTATACCTCGGGTAATTCTAGGATCTGGTAGTAGTGCTACTACTATTTTGCCTAGAGTTAGTTCTAGATATTTCTGTATTATTTACCTAGCATTTATCCTCCAATACGGATTAGGGTGCGGAAGAGCTGTGAGTTATAGAGTTGGGACATACTGGGACATGGAGCGTGGGGTGGAGGGTTTTATGTGGGTTGGTTTTTTGTGGTTGTGTTTGGGAAAGTGATGCCGAGGCTTCAATGGTATAGGTATTGCGATCAGGTAACTCTTGAGGAAACTTGCCATTATAAGTATTTCAAAGGAATGAATGGGGCTGGTTCATCCATCCGTCCGTGCTTGTTGTTCAGGGGAGATGATTAGATTTTCATACACACATCGGAAATATAGTGCAAGTGGGCTTCATTATCGTTTTCTGTGCTAGAAAACCTAGGACACGCGCAGTATAACGATCTGTACCATAGGCCCGGAAAACCGCGGAGGTGGTTAGGAAAAAGTTGAACCATTATGTCCACATCCACTTGCAATCGCTAGTCTGAGCATCCTGAGCATCCCAATCCTCCCACTCCAGCGCGACTTCATCTTCCGTGCGCTGGTAAGGCATGCTCACCCACGGATGATTATACTTCCAGACAAATGAATCGTTATCCCGACCCCTTAAAAACCACCCCAAATGTGGCGCCCAGGGCCCGAAAACGTCCCAGTGATGCGGTGCATTGAGACCCATCATCCCAACCGTGTCGTCTTTGGACTGCACAAAGAAAAACGTAGGCCGTATCCAGTCCTGTGGAACATGCCTTTGCCTCCAATGAACCGATTTGAAATAGATAATCGGTTCATACGAATTTCCAAAAAGAATCCTAGGGATCTTGCGGTCTCCGCTTCGAAGGTTCCACGATAAAATCATGGACTTGACGCATAGTGGCTCGGCTGGCCCTAGCAAATCTTTGAAGGAATTGAAACAGGTTCCCCATTTGAACCGCTCGATATGTGATGCGTCACCTAAGAAGTGTAGCCGAAAAGTATCGAGGCTGAGGTGTTGCGTGCCCAATGCGACTAGTGGCATCCATGGCGTTGAGTCCCACAGCCTCTTATCATACCATGGGTACTTGGTATCGTTGGCGAGTGATACCGGTGGAATATTTGCGGTAAGAGTCAGATGCTTCAGTCCGAGGAAGGAGGCTTTGTCCGTCAGTGCGGCGGGAATGGTTGGCGTGATTCCTTGAAGACGGATGGCGCTGAGCTTGCTGTTGAGTTCGATGAATAGTTTCCGCGCGCCTTCCTCCGCCATTTCTGCGTTTGCTTGGTGGCATGAGAGCGCTAGGCCGGAATAGTGTTTATGGTCTTTGTAGGGTAGTACTGCCATGAAGCTATATATGACGTTTCGGGTATCGCGGTCGAGGACTTCGAAGAACATATTTGGGGGGTTGATTGATGTTGAGTAGGCGGGTAGGTTCTCTGGTTGCGGCATGATATATGAGGATTGTTTTGTGGGAAGCTGGGGTTTGAGGTTGTGGTTTTGCTAGGTAACCGGGTTATGAGTGAGTGAGTGAGTGGGTGTAGGAGAGGCGCATCCTTGAGCATATGGGTGACCTTATATATCTTAGCCCTGTGTGCGTTGTGCGCACCCGCCGCGCCTATACCTAATAAGACCGAAAAATATTAAGGCGTTCGCTTAGCTGTTAGAGTGAACGAAAGCGCTTCTAGACCAAATGATGTCATAGACACAATCACGTGCTTGTTCACTGGCGCAGCGCGACGGTAGCAATTGAAACTTTGTACGACCTGACATGAAGATTAGAGGGGTTAGGAAACGTGATGAAGATAATGTTTGGTAGGATCATGTTGAGGAAAAAGATGATGCAGGCAACAAGGCACTGGTTTGTATAGCGCCGAGAGTGATCCTTCCATTGTTACCGTTCAATGTTATATCTGCAGTCAGTGCCACGGTGTCTACCGACTGGGCCAACACGCACCAACTGCATATACGAGTGTACAGATGTCGCTCATACGCTCATCTAGTAATATAAAACAGGTATCTACAAATTTTATCACCTTCTCGAAAATATTCTCGAAACTGTTTAACTTACACAATGGTTACCCATTTTAATCTAGCGCAAAAAGGTCCCCCAAGCTCCCCAATCCGCATCTCCCCCACATTAAATTTATCCTCGCACGTCCCCACGAACAGTCTACAAAGCAGGAATACAAAATCGACTCCGCGTCCTGTGCACCCGTAGCCGAGCTCTACAAAACCGACCCAGCGGCCGGCGCAAAAGCAGCTAATGAGCTCATGCGCGACAAGTTCATTGCATTCGACCAAGACAAAGCAGATTTCGTATATCAACTCATCCTCGCAAAGGGTGCGAAGTATATCGTCGAGGATGAGACGAGCGATGGGGTGAGCACGATTTACTTGGCGCTTGCTGTTGCGGAGGTGGAGCGGGTGCATGGCGGTGAGAAGGGGAAGATTGTTACGACTGAGCATGAAAAGGATAATTGTGAGACGGCGAGAGAGTATTGGAAGGAGTGTAGGGTAGAGGTCGAGAGCCATATTGATTTACGACAGGGTGATTGCGTGAAGACTTTTGCACAGGATGTGGATATGATCGATTTCTTGCTGCTGGACTGTAAGTTCTATGGCGACATAGTCATGCAAAAAGGAGCTGCGGCATTTCCTAACAAAGATAGTGTGGCCACCTGCAGAGTTTCCTACGCTCAAAGTCCTGCTTCCGAAATTGAAGCCCGAGCCATCGCGATTATAGACAGCACCAATGATTTGGATACGAGAAACCCGGCACTTCTCGAGGTCTTGAGAGACCCAAATGAGGCTTGAGGAGCATGACTCTGCCTTTCAAAGCGGGTCTTGAAGTCAGTATCTATGTTCCGCGTCAGGTCTAGGCACGAGGGTTGTGCGAATCACTGAGACTTTCCTTCTGACCCTTGTCCGTATAGGCTATATCGATGCAAGTCGAATGATACTTCATGCTTGGCTAAAATATATGAATTGGCATGGTGACTGCTGTAGAAGTGACTATCGCTCACTGTCGAAATCGTCATCACCGCAGGGCAAAAGCACGCCATCATACCACTCATCCTCACAGTGCATAACCAGAGACCAAATTCTATAAGAGCTGCATTCGTTCCCACAGATTGCGTCAAGGTCTTCTCGTGCGAGATCGATCTACGATATCCCGGCCGCACAAGTTCGGCGCGGTCCCGACCCGCAAGCGAACGTCCAACACCACGCCAACCTTAATCCAACGTCAACTAGCGCAAATCTGATATCATCTCCCACAGAGTAGTTCGTACTCTTACATAATACGTTTCCCATCCGCCGGAGCAGGAGGCAGTCTTTCCCCAAAAAACTGTGCTTCGCCACCAAAAGCCTTCTTAACCCCCTCATCCAAATCCAACAACCTCCTATACCACTTTACCAGCCTCGGCCACCTCTCTATCCTCTCCTCATCCAACAGAAACAGAAACGGGCAGTATACCGCGCCAGCCATTCTAATATCCGCCAACTTCAATCCCGTCTCTCCGCCCAACCACACACAGTCTTGTAGATATAGCTCCACGAGCAAGTACCGGGTCCCAGCCTTCTCAGCGAAGGCGCTGGAAGAATAAGAGGAATTAATGCAGGGATATGTCGATAAGTTGATTGCTGGGCTGCGCTCGCGCCGGGACGAAGAGATAGAGATGGGAACTTGGTTTTACTAAAGTCTGTAAGACATAATTAGCAAAGTGGCGCTGGATTTCTAATTTGAAAATATGATTAACGCGCGCTACCACCCAAAAGCCAATAACATTTTCACCAACTTTAAGATCATGGGGCTCTTTTATGCCCGCGTCGGCGTTTCCGTGGCTGGACCAGATCGTTCACAAGAGCCTGGAGATGATGTTTGCAAGGCGTTCTGAAAGCTACGAATTCATTTAAGACGTGGTGAAGAAAAGTGTTAGGTCGAAGGAGAAGGGGAAAAAAGACCTTTGGACGTATTTTGAAGCATAGGAATCCCGGGGATGTTAGGGAGAAGGAGTTTGAGACTAAGGGGTGGTCTATTGTTATTGCGGGGGCGAGGACGAAGCCTAGTTCGCTTGATGAGGTTGTTTGTTTGCTGTTAGTGAATCGGGATAGGACCCAGAGGCTTACGAAGGAGTTGCGGATGAGGTTTAAAAGTGAGAGGGAGATTATCTTCGAGGCTTGTGAACCACATAACTGACAAGATTGAATAATGGTCAGTATCGAGCCTCTACGGGGGATCGTGAGGGCGGAGTGGCTGTCGAGAGATGATGTATGATTGGGAGTTGCCCAGATTTGGGGTTTCCTAGCTGGTTTGCCCACCAGTCCTGGCCTAGTTTTTTCAAAGCTTTGCAAACACATTGTAACGGTGAAAGTAAAGCCGAGATAGTACGCTCAAAGCCTAAACAATATGGTCTTCAGCCTGTGCCGCGTCCACGCCGTCACTGTGGCTAGATGTTAACACGAATGAATGATCGCGAGTACAAATATCACTTACTCCAGACTACTGCTCCAGCAGCGCACTTCAACCCATCATTCCCAACCCCCTCGTCATGAGGGCAATGACCCCATTTCGATCCAATCTCTTCTCCTGCCTCGTTCTCCTGCCCTTCGCCAACGCCCTTGGTCACTTAGCCCCCAGCAATAGGAAGCAGTACGGCACCTGTAGGGCAGCAGATACTAGATGTACCGGTTCTGGTTTTACTGTTCTCGGTGCACTTGTTGCTTGACAGTATGCTCATCGCACTTGTACTAATGAGGCTAAAGGTTATGAAAAATCTCGGGATGTACTAAAGGAGCGCCCGTCACGTGCAATGGCATCGCTCTGGGCAATTGCGTTACTCATGCTGATTGCATGGTCGTCCTTTGAGTGCGGGAGCGCAACTGCCATTCGAATTGTTTGGTATCTCGGACTTGGAGTTCTCTGGGCTGTCCACTTAATGCCGTGGTATACGCCGAAGCGAGCACTAGTTCGGATCAAGCAGCGGGAAGCTGTAAGTGGAAAAATCCTCGCATAAGATCTGTCTAAATGCCTAACAACTGCATAATAGCTTGGCCCACTGAAAAGTGCATTTTCCGGTGTGATGGCTGGCGTGATGGACGCAGAGCCAGCTGCATACCGCGCTTGCCTTTCTGGCCAAGGTAACTGTAAAAATGGTCGGCAACGCGTGCATGCTCTTGCGTACAGTATGATGTATTGCTTCCTTCGAGAGGCGATCTTCGATGCAAGGGATATTGACTAAGATGTCGGTGAGAACGTGTCAACTATGGCTATCGCTCTCGGTATGTCAGACACGATTGCGGCCCTTTTCATCGCTGGAGTGATTGGAGAGGTGTGGATCGGCAACAATGTCCGGTTGGCTACAATAGATCGCGTAGTCGGCACTGTTGGTATCTCAAGCTGGGTAGCAACTACGAAGGCTCGTGAATGTCGGCTTGTCCGGGCCTTGTTCTCTTTACTGTCCCTAGTTCCTACTTTACACGCTCAAAGACGCTTGTGATAAACAGCGCGCCACATTATTTCAAAAGAGAGGGAATGGGCGAGACACGCCAACTTTAATCGGAGCTTATATGCGTGGATGCATACACAGACATGGTTAGTGCGGCGTAGTTGTAGTAGAAGCGGAGCCAAGAGGGAAAGGCTCCGTGAATGCGGCAGGTGGTAAGAAGCACCCCGATAGCAGCCAAACCCTACTATTTAGGGTTTTTAGGGTTCGAGATGGATAGGATTAGGGCGTGGAATCCGGGAAAGTAGGGCTCGGGTAGTGTTTGATAGTAGGGTTTACAACTGCTATCGGGGTGCTCTCTACCATCTGCCCGTAAACGCTGGACCAATGAAAAGAATGAAGCTACAATTGCCATGCGCTTGACTGTGTCTGGATGCTTGAGAACCGGAGGAGCTAACACTGGTGGGGCAAAAGATAGTCTGACATGAGTTCTTGAAACACGAGCACCAAGTGGGCGAAAAATGGGACGCGAAGAGGTCAAGGGGCCCTGTTAGCTGGTCAAAAATGCATACGCAATGACCACCTACCCATTCAATTGCCTGGTGGGATTGACGCGCTCTTATTGCGCTATATAATTTATCTCCCTATCTCTTTGCTAGCTGGTATTTCGTACATATCAAAAAGTCCGCGTCAAGTTTGAACATATATAGAGCCCGCTGACCCTCAGCCTCCACACACGTCAACATGGCGAAGTCGAAAGCACAAGCTAAGTCCATATCGGATGTGATCGAGAGAGACGAAGAGTATTTGGAGAGAAATACACGCACCTGGCAGGCCGAGACTGATAGTGGCCTGACTTTTAAGGACAACTTCGTCGAGTTTTTGATGCTGGAGGCGACGGGTAATTGGTATGGCTGCCCCATGGAATTGGATAACCATGCTTATGAACTATAGGAGACTGGTCGACTTGAGAATACCGGCTGGAAAATGGAACTATTTTGGCGGAAAAGCGGTCGTGACGACAGACCCCTATCCTGAAGACATCGACACAACATCCATCGCATCAACCATTCTAAAACCAATAGAATCAACCGCACACAAGCTCCTGGACGAAATTCTCGCGTGTGAGAACGAAGACGGCATCATTCCTGTATGTCTCCCCATAATGTTCCGTTAAGCGCACACCTACCCTGACTCGCCCCACAGTTGTACTTCCAGAAAGAGCGGGCGCGTGTATGCATTGAAGTTTGTGCAAATGTATGCACCTTCTTTTACACGTATGGCCGCGGAGACCAGGTCCGCAAGACATTCAACCTCGTTCTCTCAACGCTCAAGAAGCGAGACTTTGGCACGAAGAGATACTACTTCACCCTCGAACCGCTGATGTACTATTGCCTCCGTATGGTCAGCGCCGCCGACACACCCGAGCTGACTGAGATGCGCAACGTTCTCCGCGAATGCGTAACAGAACGTATTGGAAGCAAGGTCACTATTGGGGGCGAGGACGACAACGCCGTCTGTCTGGCCATTCGACTGCTCATCTGCCAGAAGCTAGGGATCCCGAATTCTGTCGATCTTCAGACGCTGTTGGCGCTTCAACGGGACGACGGAAGCTTCGGTGTTGGGTGGTATTACAATTTTGGACGGTCCAAGGTTAAGATTGGCCATTGCGGATTCACTGCCACACTCGCGGTGGAGGCAATCAAAGGAGCGGCCCCGCGGGACGTCGTGCAGGGAGCGGGAGGCGCGGTTAGCACATGGGGTCTGAGCGGCTATCTGACATGGATGAAGAACTGTCTCTGGTGGATCAAGACGCGAACAGTGAAGAAGACGGTTTAGGTGTCTCGCGGTGTGATTTGGGGTATGGTGTATATGTAATGTCGGTCGCTATGATACACGATATGATGGCATGTTACTATATTGTTTCGTTAGATAGTAAAGTAGGAGCTGGATACCCTTTGCGATCGTCATCAGATTCTTGCCCCTGTGTGCCAATAGTCGTCTGCTTGTCACCCGACCTGCACATTGTTCTTCTTTGAGTCGGTCTCGTCCGATCCTGCTCCTTCGGATGTTTCGTTGGCAAATTACAAGGAACAGGATTGCAAGGGAGTTTGAACGATGCGCGGCACAACGTTTGGTGTGCGGGACGATTGCATGAAGCTAACTATAAGCTAGACTATATAGTTTCGAGCCACATAGGGTTTCAAGCCACCCCACCAAAACGCGACACCTGCACCAAACACGCGATATCTCTCCACCACGCTTTTCAATATGGATGCCCGTGAGCTCGCTATTCAATCAGCTATCAACGATTTCAATTCTGGCGTGTATTCTAGCCAGCGCGCTGCGGCTAAGGCGTACGGCGTCCCTCGAC
>ML977000.1:614675-665544 GCA_010015675.1 Byssothecium circinans | reverse complement strand
GTTGTGGAGAGATATCGCGTGTTTGGTGCAGGTGTCGCGTTTTGGTGGGGTGGCTTGAAACCCTATGTGGCTCGAAACTATATAGTCTAGCTTATGAGGCATGGTAAGCCGGAAAGCACACGCGCGCGTACGCAATGGACCCTGGGACTTTCGAACTACACTAGTGCTGACGCCACCAACGATATCTACCGTGTTTCTGGATGAGGTGTTCCATCTGATGATCTTTTGACCACCGCGCCATTATTTTTGCTCTCTCCTTAAATTTAGCCGTCTCAGCGTCAGTCTCCAACTTGTCCTGTCCGAAATCAGCTGTGCCGTCGCGTTGAAGGAGAATGCCGGCCCTCGGAAAGCGAGCGAGAGCAATTGACAAACAATCTCGACAAGAGTTTGATACTAATCACCACCGCGGCCCAGACTCCCGGGGACACTGGGTATTCGGGCACTGCCGAGTTGGTGCGTACTAGGTTTTCCCGCGCCAGGGTCTCCGGTGCCTCGCGTAAACCGCACTGATATTGACGCCTGAAGCCCTTAGTCATAACCGTCTGGCTATTGTAGATCTCAGTCCCGAAGCAGAACAGCAATTCCACTCTTCGGACGGGGCTAACGGGCACGTTCACGCCGTCGCCAATGGCGAGCCTACCAAGGTACGGCTTTAAAGCGATTACAGAGGGTTTTGCTCGCCAAAGTTGGCCTCCAGTTCTAGAGCAGGTGCGACTCCGAGATAGTCATCGCTCTGCACAAGCAGTATCGCATGTTGTTTCTATCGCATTTGAAGGGGGAGTTTGTGCTGTGTCTCTATGACTCGATTCTTCATCACAGCAACCTTTGCGCGCCATCAGGTGAACAACGTATCATTCATCGGATTTATACAGTATGCTTCCGTTGCCGATCATCTGTTCACTCCCTGAATGATGCCAAAATTCGGCGAGAGCGACAAACGCCTCACTGCTGTGAACAACACAATTGATGGGCGAACACGTGACCTCATCGCAAAGACTTGGCATACGCTGCTCTCCGCACTGTATATATGGAGCAAAGCTGCGCTAGCAAACAGGTTTCTTACTTTCCTGGGTGACCGCGTCGAGATGGCGCACAGTGTCGAAGGCCGGCAACTTTTCCTCGGTCTTCGACTGACTGAATATGTCATGGGCCTTCCCCCAAGTATGAAGTTCCACTACGGCCCTACCACCAATTCCTTCAATGAGAAGTGGATTCTTAAAGAAGCTATCAAACCGTTTGTAACTGAAGAATTGTATTCGCGCAAGAAAAACTCTTTCGCGGCACCGGTGAAGTATAGACATGACGGACTGGTGAGGAAAATGTTTGATAGGCAGATCACTAGGGAGAACGTTGAGGCGTTGGGGTTCCTGGAATGAGATGCTTGTAAGGGGTTGGTTGGAAAGGGGATTGTGGAGGGGAATGGGGCGAGCTATGGACAGATGATTCTTGTGGGGCAGTTTGTGGCCATTGGGCAGAGGCTTGGGGTCAAGAAAACTGTTTCCGAATTTCTGAGGAGGGAGAGAGGAGTTTGTGAGTGATGGGAATAACGGTAATAATAGGTTGCATGATCAGATGCATGGCATAGACACACTACTTCATTGCGAACCTGCGTATGAGGGAGTAAATGGTATGGTCTGCGGAGACTATGGATTCTAGGGATCATGAATAAGGCACATAAACGCTAGGATTATGACGCATTGAAAAGATAAGAATGACATTTAAATATCTAAACCGCCCTTGCTACGTTTCTAAAGCCCTCCAGCTCCAGAAACTACGGACCTCAAGCTAAGTCCGCCACACCTCTCTTCCTATTGAGGTTTGACTCAGTTTCTACAACAATCTGGCCATTTTTTTGTTGATTCACCCCCTGTAGTTTCAACATACGACTAGACTAGTTTGCTGCTTACTCTGGTATGGGTTTCACGACGAAGGGGTAGCGCACATTGAACGCGTCTGCAATGATATCAGCCACTCCTTCAATATACTATACTGAAAGTACTTGGCTAAACTAAAACACTAACACTTCCGTTTCCAGGGTGCATCGTACTAAGTGTGGAATTCGATGATCTAAGCGATATCAAGATATGAACGGGAAATATATAAACCGCGCTATTACAGTATCAGAAGTTTGCGATGCTGAAATGTAATATAATGAGTATATACTATTCGTGACTGCACTTTGGAAGTTTATCTATCAAGTAAGCAGCAGGGAAGTCATTGTTATGTGGATAGTAGCAACACAGCGGTACATTTTTCAACACGTTTCTCGCAACTAACATTACAGTAGTGAAACTAATCTCCCTCCACCCATTACACACTACAACCTGCATACTCGTAAAGAACTAAACTCGCAAACACCAGTCACCTTACGGCAAAGAAAAAAGCTCACTAAAGTCAAATTAAGGTGCGGCTCATTCCCCGCCCCGGCCATGCCGCAGAGCCTGAACCCAGCAAAACGGTGAGCCAGCACGCACACCGACAAAAATACCAATCATTAGCGTAATATGCCACCTTCATCCACCGCGGCCTCAATCCAGCAAAATCCTTCTGCGTCCCCAATTCTATCCTGCCTAAACCTAAACCCTCATACCTCTCTCTTCCTCCCCTCAAACCCCACATCCCCCCAATCTTCCTTGATCATCTCCGACCCCTTCTCAGCAATCATATAAACACTCGCCATAATATTCGCGTCGGGTAACACGGGAATAATACTACAATCAATGACGCGCAGTCCATCGACACCATAGACTCTAAGTCGAGGGTCAACCACGCCGCCGTCCGCTTCAGGCAACATCTGCGCTGTTCCTGCCGCGTGCCAGTTAGGTATCGTATTATTCTTGATATACTGAAGGATCGCTTCGTCGTCATTGTCAGCGACGGCGGGACCCGGGGAAACTTCTCCCGAGTTGCTCCCGATGGTGAATTGCGAGAGGGCGGGATGGTGCAGGATCTCGCGCAGGTAACGGAACGAGTGGACGCCCATTATGCCGTCGGTTTCGTAGTCGTAGTAGTTCGAGTTGATGAGGGGTGCGTCGCTCATAGAGGCGGTTCGGAGCGTGATGTTTCCGCGGCTGAGCTGCACCATTGAACTTGCCGTTATGCTGATGTAGCTTTCGTTTGGTAGCGGAGCGTAGTACGGTGTTGGGATCCAGGGGTACCAGATTGATTCGAAGAGGTATTCGATATGGTTTTGGTTAGCGAGGCCGGCTGCGATGACGGCTTGGGCGCCGATGGAGGTTAGCTCTTCGGTGGAGAGGAGCTGGAAGCCGTTGGTGACGCCTGAGGGCGCCGTATAGGGGCCGGTCAAGTTGTTGTAGAAGTTGGCTTGGGCGGCTTGGAGATTGTCGGGGGTAGAGGACATTGTTGTCGTGGAGGCTGAGGGGTTGGCGCGCGCCATGATGGAGAAGACTGAGTGGTCGTTTAAATGTTGGCCTACGTTCTCGTTGATGAGAACAGGCGAGACACCAACCTTTTCAAGTTCGGCTCTAGGACCTATGCCCTGCATGTTTGTTAGCGAAGGTAATTAGAATGTTACACGTTGAACTTACCGATACCATGAGAAGCTGCGGGGTGTGAAAAGCCCCCATGCTTAGGATCACTTCTTTGCGAGCTCTCGCCTGCCTCACGAGTCCAGCCTGCTGCTCAATGTAGCTAACGCCGATGGCTTTCGGACGTGAGGTAGTCATCCCGTTCGTTGTTGCGTTTGAGCCACTTTCATCAAATGCAATGCCAGTTACTGGTGCATCGTGAAGCACTCGCAAATTTGTACGATTGCGAGCTTGTTTGTAGAAGCTATCGTAACTGGAAGACCTCCGCAAATTTGCGTCGAGTGTCGCAGTACCATGCTTGACTCCAACCCCACTACCGACGTTGAGATCCTGTACGATGGGAATGTTTGCAGCTTCTGAGCAAGCGACCACAAAGGCGTTGGTAGAGTCGGGCACGTATCCTTGGAAACCTAACTCAAGCGGGCCACTGTCATATGCATTGCTGTTTTGCGTTAGTACACGTTTGAGTAATCAGCGTGTGATACTCGGTGATGTGGACGTACGCATCCCAGGTCTTAAACTGTTGACTGAAAGCGGAAAGCTCCGCAGTTTCGTTGGGTGGATTGAACTTGGTCGACTTCTTGAATAATGGGTACACATCATTCCATCCCCATCCCGGATTGCCTTTCTCAGCCCACTTGTCATAGACTACTGCTGAGCCGCGGGTGTAGTAAAGACCATTTGTGGTGCTCGAGCCACCGAGTGTTCTTCCGCCTGTGGACCGTCAGTAGTAGCTATCGAGATTTTTGTATTTACTTACGCAGGTACTGCAACGTGCGACCACCAAGGTGTTCCTGTGGGGTTGTTTGTAATCCCCAATCAATAACACTACCTTTGATAAACTGGTTTCCTCCCGGACTCTCATATGCTCGAACGACTTCTGGGCTCGGGCCTGCTTCGAGGCATAAAACGGAAAACCTGCCTGATTCGGACAAGCGATTGGCAAGTACTAGACCAGCAGTGCCACCTGAACGGTTTAAGTGAAAATATTCGCACGAAAATGGGAGCACATACCTCCAGCAATGACAAAGTCATACTCCTCTTCAAATGTCGGATCTTGTGGCTGTGCTCGTGGGCTGTCACCCGATGATTGGCGTTTTGACCAGTGATATCTAGGCCAAGCGTTTGCTGTAGTGAGTAGCAAACTCAACGAGAGTGCCGTGAGTGAGTGAAGGGTGAGATGCATGGTGGCCTGCCTAATCGGTGAAGGTACCAAACTTCCACCAGAGCACACAAATCGTAAAGTATAGGAAATGGAATTTCTCAAGCCTTTATAGTAAGGCAGTTACAGCAAAAATTTGAATTCACTATGGCAGCTTCTTAGTAGGCGTGCGCTAGTGAGGCTGAGGCTATGAAGTGAGCAGCCAAGCGCGACGGGAAAGCCTTCATTCATCGTTAGTAGCGTTTAGAAGGCAGAAGCGCTTTTAGGTTTCTCAGCACTCGTCTTGCCATATGCCAAAGCTGCATGCCCGAGCCGAGTAGGTGGTAAGTTGAATTAGTACTGAGCAAAAGCATAGCCACGCGAGCCGAATGCGAGTGATGAGTAATCGTAGTAGACGCGTCATTCTCAAGCGCGCCGAGACGGCCGGTTCTCCGCAGTGTGGGGTAGGGCTTGCCGATCGACGCATTAGCAGCTATCCAGTACGCAAGTACTCTTCCGGAAAGTGAGAGGTTTCGAGCCTCTATGGGAGTGGTGAGTGGAATGATCAATGCCTCTCGTCCTATATTTTGCATCTTCCATAGTTTGATCGTTGGCGAGATGCACTTCCGAATGCTGCACGAGCGCGCCACGGCCATTGATACAAAACTTTAAAAAATTAAGTAAAGTAATATTGGATACCATAGCTGCCATGTTTCCATTCGACGGAAACCTCGGAAAGACAGTGGGGAGAGGACTGACTGCTACATCGTGGCTCGTGGCTCGAGGCACAAAAGCCCGCCGATAGTGTCGCAGTGTGTAGTGTTCGAGAAGTACCATGGTAGCTCAAATCCCTCAAGTTCCTCTGTAGCGTCTAGCTGTTCCATATCCATCTTGGTTGAAGGACGTGCCAAAGCTGATGAGCGATGTTGACTCTCACGGACTACACTGGTCGGTGTCTCGGGCTGATAGCTGGGCTGTACCATGGTACTCCATTGTAAGGGTGATGACGCCGGGTAGATCTTAAGTCACTATCCAACAGCCGAGTGAGCCAAAATTGTTCTAATTCTCGTCGCCAGCTGTCATCTGCGACGAGACGGAGTGTAAGGAATGGGGTGATGAGGTCGGCGGCTTACCCGGCTCCACCTGAATTCCGGATGAGTCGGCAATGGGTTCCTGCACCTGCACGCTCGCTTCTTCATCCCTACATACATGTAGATAACTCCGACCTACATCCAATCACGGCCCCAACGATCCAACTCAAGCAACATCCAATCCACTACCAACGCTCTTATCTCCATCTCTCGAAGTAATGGCCATTGCAAACAAACTAGATCGATCATCAGTAGCGCATACAGCCACAATGAAAAGATAGATCATACGGCAAGTGGTTCCGCAAAACCGGCTGATGCGATGAGATATTCCTCGCAACGAAGTTCGGCGTCCAACACTGGCCGGCAAATTTGATGCAGATGGATTACCAGGGTATGCCGATGAGTGTTGCAAGAAGCGCCTCGAGCGCCTGAGAACCCATCACTTCGATTGATACTACCAGCATCGTATCGATCTGATGGTACCTATCAAGAAGACTGTGGAAGGCTATAGCCGAACTGAAGAAGGAAGGAAAGGTTCGAGACCCCAGGCTCGCGGACTGCTCCGCTCGAATGCTTGAATGGGTGTGCAAGGTGCATCTAATCGCAGAAAAGGCAAACAAAGCACCGCCCTTCGCAATGGATGTCAAAACCACGGGCTTCTTGCAAGCAGTACACAAGCTGGACTAGATTTTGGCATACTCTCCACTTGATTGCGGCTTCGTAACTACTAAATCCAAGGCAGGGCCGATCTCGACCCAAAGATGCACGCTTCATCATATACCAGCGCTACTCAGAAAGCAACTTCCTCAGCAACCCCAAATTTGTGGTTGTCTTCACTGAGATTGAGAACGAGAAAGGATGCACTACCGGGCAAGTCGCTCTTGGGATGGTGCTGGCTCAGGGAGAAGGTGAGGCGCGTGAAGCAAAACTTTAAGGCGGTCGAGGTTGCATTCTCGGATCAAGATGAAAAACGAGTCATTGCAGGTCTGGTTCCGTTGGAAACCCCAAGGTGCTCGCGTATCTCGATACCATTTTAGCTTCATGCTTCGCCGAGACGTCTGAGCTATAAGACCGCCTCACCTTTTGCTCGACAACAAGGACTTACCATGTTGGACAGTAGAGACCCGAGAGCAAGTGATGAGAAAGTAATGAATTGTGTGTGGAGCGGTGAAGCTCAGGAGAGGCGACTCTATACGCAGGAGCCGACGCTAGGCCGGAACGGTACTGAACCGTCCGGAACAGTCAAGCACTGTTCAGTCCAACATACCACAATATTCTATAAATATCCGTTGTCCTAGACTGAAATCGCGGATATAATAAGCAAATTCAATTCGTTGGTTGTTTAGATTATAAATTTCCTCTCATTATCTCCCACTTGAGTTGTGCAGAGGCTTATTGATCAGACGAGTAGGGCTCAGCCAAACCTTCAAACGGAGCAACGGCCCTCGGCTTACCTAACCACTGCACACCCAATCATTCTCAATCCACAACTTCGCCCCACATCTTCGTACCGCACCTTCGGACCACACCTTCAATTCCCACCTCCAATCGACTCAACAACTCAACGCTACAGCAACGCACGATGACGAAACGTAAAGCACGTGAGAAGCCCCCTACCATGCCGACGAAGAAGCTCAAAACTCTCGCCGCATCTTCGTTAGCTCCCCCCTCCCCGATCAGTGGATACGATCAGCTGCTCACCCGCGATATCCGCCTCGTGATCTACCACTATATGGAATGGCCATGCAGTGACAAGAAGGATTGGCACGGCCTTGCGCTCAGCTGCAAAGACGCCTACGATGAGCTCACCTCAGAAGCTGTGCACCTGCGCACGGTCAAGCTCAATGAAATTGCCAAGGGTGTCCAGCAAAAATCCGGAATCGAGATTCATTTCTCCGCGCTTCCAGACACTCTGAATTGGGTCATCATCAGCTCTGTCACTGTCACCGTGCCAGCTAAAGCTATGATGACCATCTTCTCCAACGGATTTGAGCAGCTTCTCGCCCTAAAGCTAGACAAGCTGACATTTATGTTCACCGGAGATGCGGCGACGGCTAAGACAGAGTTGCGATATGACCGCACCGATCATGACGGATCATATTTAACGACTACACCAGTGCCGTCCATGCCATGGCTCTACCACCTTCGCGACATTCTAACGCGTATCGCCAGTCAATATAGATATCAGTTTGGCAATGACGACCAAAGTCAATGGGCTCGAACAATCCATTCTAAGGGAATAATGGTTCCTTGCATCGCAATCATGGCCAAGCGATTTGTGCTTGCATGGGATTTCTGCAGTGATCGGGTTCGTGCACAAGGTATGGGGAGGCAGAAATGGCTCATGCAAGGCAAGGTCGTCGAGTACAAGTTACGAGAGAGCCATGCTGGAGGAGAAGGGGCGACAGATGATCCTTCTGCCTATCCGTTTAGGTGGGAGATGATGGGCAAAGGAGGACTGTTGGGGGAAGCCGGGGTATTCGTGGGCGATGGGGACTATCGCGGCTTTATGGTGAATATTGAGTTTCTTATGTGTTATCGTATACGCAGGCGCGATATTGTCAGCAAGGGTATCGGGGCACAATGGACGACACTGGAAAGCGCGAGATCCCAAAAATAAGAGAGAAGGACCTCGAGCGATCTGAAAATGCCTTTATGGAAGCTTGGATTGGAATATGACAGAGGAATTGCGGTGCTTTCCTCGACAGGATACCAGGTAAGAAGACGCGGACTTGCCACAACTACGTACGTCAATGAGATACCCAGTTACTGTGATAAGAAATCAAACTAATCTACTCATCAACCAACCCTCAATCGCGATCTGAGATTCACTCTTCTCTTTAATGCCAATCATGACATCCATAATAGGCCCAATATGGGCTTCTCTCCTTCCCACAAGCATCTTCACTCTCTGCTCTTCTCCACCTCCCTCCTTCCAAGATTTCTGTAACACATCTCCTAACTCGCGGATTCCATCAACAAAAATTTCATCCCCACCAGCGAAAATCAGCATCTCATCAGTGACCTCTGGAAGCATTTGCCACCAAGACGGCTCCGCAAGGAGCGGCTCAGCGTGAGTATCATTGTTGGCAACGTCAGCAACAGGGGCCTCATCATCAGAAGTAATGGTGCCAAGGAACATGGACGTCCACTTTATCAACGTGCTAGCGTCCAGCAAATCTTTGGTGGCGTTATGAGTATAACTTGGATGTTTGGTCGAGAAGCTAACCCACGGGCTATACAGAAAGACTCCTCTAAGAGGCGCCGAAAGCGATACCTTCGGAACCTCCGGGTGAGGATGTAGGATGTGCGATAGTAGTGCGAGTGCTAGATTGCCACCTGCTGAGTCGCCTGTGATCATAATGTCTTGTGGACTCCGGTTGCAATCGTTGAGTAGATAAAGCAGCGCATTCGAAGCTTCTTGAAGCTGGGTTGGGAAGACAGCTTCTGGTGCCACTGTATATGCAAGCAGAAGTACCGAGACGGACGATCGACGGTCGCGTCTATTGTTCAAGTCGTGGACTAGGCGATCGAAGTATTGCATGTGTCCCGCAGAACAGGCTTGTGAGTACCCACCTCCTAGGGTAAATGATCAGTATCTCAATATCACTCTGGACACGCTTGAGCAACATACCGTGTAGAAACAAAATCGCGACGTCGGCATCCGAATCTCCGATCCAATGCGCTACTATACCACTAGCATGTACATCCTTTTGGCTCACTTCCTGTCGCAGTACAATGCTTATGATACGTTTGCGTGGTACTTTTGCCCAATGATCGTGCTTGGGGGATGGTGATGTGCTTCACCATGGTTCGTATTTGGGTGTAGATGACATCTTTGAACAAAGTTGGCGGACGACTTTCTTTGGACTTGACGAACGGCCTTGTCAAAATTTGGTAGAGTACTGCGAAGACTGGACAGAATGTCAGGGGCGAGATTCATGAGGTCGTATTTGAGCAGTGTACCTATCCGAGCTAGTATAGGCACGAGACTGAGGAGGGAGAGTTGTGGAGGCTGAGATGCGACGGTTGGCATGGTTGCTTCAATGGTTTGTCTTTTGTGCGAATCCAATTGATGCGTTTGAAGTTCTTTCGAAGTGCTGTGGCAGTAGATGCCTTCATTTTTTTCAACAGCTGTGGAGGGTTTTTATCTCAGTGGCTTAACCGGCGTGTGCAGCCAATCAAGATCCCGCTAGCGGCTGGAAGCGCAGCCCCACCCGCCACAACGCTTGATTGGTTAAAGTCTGACCCATGTTACTAACCCCAGATAGTGTTAGCGAAGAGCTACTCCGCTGACATACATATGTAAGACGAGCGAAGCTTCGCCTCTTCCACACCCCTCCTTCTTCCATCAATCATCAGCCAGTCGTTCGAGATTGTTGTACGGGTCCGACATTATACGCACGCTCGTCTGTAAATACCTGTGTACAATCATTGAATTCTTTCTCTCCCAGTCTTTTCAAGTTGCCACAGCGCAGTCTCCATTAACATGACGACCCCAACAAGGGATCCAGCACAAGTGCATCCCTCCTTACTTGTTTGTCTTCCCAAAGACATCCTCCTCTGCGTTTTCGACTACCTCTCACCCTACATTCGGGATGAAGAAGAGAGACAGCCTGATCTGGATTTAGACGAATGGCTCAATCGGGATACAGAAGAGGAACAGCCTAATCTGCGACCGCTCAAAACACTCTCTCTTGTGAACAAGCATTTCCGAACCCTGCTTCGCCCGATCATCCTGAAAAACATCCTCATCGGTAACCGTTCTGCCACTTGGGACTGGAGCCGTCATCTCGAGAAATGTGACCACACGTCATGGTCGAAGGCCGGTTCCACAATACGGAGCATGCTTCAAGATGTCACCACTGTGCCCTGCTTCAGGGCCTTCACCATGGATATGCGTTACCGGCGCTTCGGAGAACAAAAGGAACGGTATGATAGATCTGTGTATAGAGATGACCCGCACGTATACGAAGGAATGGTGATTATGATCGAGCTCCTGCGCAAAGCTCCCAATCTGCGACGGCTGCGCCTACAGTTACAGCCAAACTCAATCACAACGTTCGCTCAAATTATTCGGTACACGGATACTCCAGCCGCTCCCTTCCGCCTAGAAACCGTCACCGAACTTCTTGCTCCAGCTCCCTTACTCTCCGAATTATTGGAAATATGTCCCAATGTCACTAGCCTCGGTATCGACAATAAAAAACTCACTGAACTTG
Organism: Byssothecium circinans; assembly: GCA_010015675.1. Taxonomy (NCBI): domain Eukaryota; kingdom Fungi; phylum Ascomycota; class Dothideomycetes; order Pleosporales; family Massarinaceae; genus Byssothecium; species Byssothecium circinans. The sequence goes on along the minus strand of ML977000.1, from coordinate 654,542 downwards.
ACAAAGTCTATTTCCCCGGGGAGGACGCAAATCCCCATTCTCAGTTTTACTCTCGTTCCATCGACTTCAACACTCTAAAAAAACCTTCCAAAGCGTCTAATCTCACACACTTCGAAATGGACTCTACCTGGTCGAAGAGCGATATCACGCGACTCGCTACTGCGTTCCCGACTCTTGCGCATATCTCGCTCCGCGGCTTCATAGGCAACTACTTCTGTACCCGGAAGATGTTCCGACATGTTGGAGAGCTTTTTACTGAATTGAAGAGTTTAGAACTGAACAATATTACTGAGCTGGGTCTCGGCTTTCAATATCCCCGGTGCGGCACTTCGCTCATGGCTGATGATGCAGCTGGGGAAAGAGCGAGAGAACTGCTAAAGAAAGGCCGGAGAGAGGCCGAGAACAGGGCTGCAAGATATGCGTTCGAGTGTATTGAGAGTCTAGAGGAGTTGTGGCTCTGCGGATCTTCGCAAATGATTGTGATTGCGAGGAGAATTCGTGAGGAGGAAACTAGTTTTCGGGATCAGCGCGAAGTGGAGGAGGAAGAAGAAGATGATGAGGCTATTTGCGCTCGATATGATGGATATGATGGATATGATTCGGAATTTTTTGAACTAATGGGGTTGGACGACGCAGCTGTCTCGCCCGATATCCAGGAACTTCAATGGCCTGACGAAAGCACCGTTGTCGGAGATCGAGGCTCTGAATTGCCCAAGAAGAGGGTGCTTTGGGAGTGGATAGAACCATGGGACTCAAAATTGGTGAAGAACAAGTTGCTGGTGCTTGACTTGGATGGACTTTGAAGGGCTCGAGGGGACATACCCCACACTACACCTTGCGAAAGACCTACTATCGCGGAAATCGCAAGTTTTCAACCTCACCGCGCATCACGATACGAAGCATGGGATCTTTCTTCGCAACATCAAACAGAAATGGCAGCACGAGTGTCTGACGAAAGTGCTCCGCATCTGGGCACGACAATACTGTTTCTTTTCCCCCATTGCATTTCACGAAGTATGACCGGTGAACGGGTGAGACTCAGCGAAGAGACGACTTAATAACTTAGCTTCTCGCCATCTAAATGACCAACACCTGAACTAATCCCATATACATAACCTCTCTTCATCCCCACTCACCACCCACGCATCTACCGCCCATACTGCTTCCAGTAATCGCTCTTCGCCAACTCAATAGCCCCAACAGTCGCCTCATCCAGATCTTCCTTCGGAAGTCCCAACGCCTCATTACTCAAGCCCTTAGTAACCTCATACAACAACGCATTCTCACCCGGAAAGAATAGTCTCGAGTACAACAGCTCCGCAAACGCAGCCCTATCACCCGCCAAGAACTTCTTCCTGCCATTCTCATACTTCTCCTTAGAGGGGATGGAGGAGAACTTCCAGTCGGCGTCCGTAGTCTTAGTGACGCGTTGCACGGAGGCTAGCATCTCGCGCTGGTTGAGCGAAAAGGAGGCGATGAAGACGAAGCGGTTCCGGTTGCCGGAGAGCGTAGTGGTGGGCTTGTCGTCCGAGGAGATAGGCAGAGAGAGCAAATTCGCAACTGCGCGACCAACCTGCGACCAGGTGGACACATTGAGACGCTGCTCGCCGTCGTCGTACCACTGACACTCCCTCGTCAAGACGTTGATACCGAAAAGCCCCGGTCCGCCGAGTGAGTGTTCGTACCAGAAGCCATTAGCAACCGCAATCCACGACGAGACGCCAAGCTCCTCGATCAACTTGCGGTTCTTGATCTTCGGGGGGCCGAGGAAAGTATCGTTTCCTACAACATCGTCGTCGGTGTCGCCGCTGAACTCATCGGGGAGGATCCAGGGTACGCCTGCTTTTGCGGCGGCTTCGATAAGCTTGCTGGTTATTTCAGGTGGGGCTGCGACGCTCATGGTCATGATGAGGACGTCTTGTCCTTTGAGGGCGTCCACGAGGGTTTCTGGCTTGGTGTAGTCGACGGTAGCGACGTGGACGCCAGATGGGAGCGTGGGACTGTTCGCGCGGGTGATGGCAGTGAGGTTGAAGGTTGACTTCTCGAGGAGAGCTTTTACTATGTGTTTTCCCACGTTGCCGGCGGCGCCGACGATGGCGATGTTGCGGACGTGTTGGGCCATTGCAGGAGAGGGTTACCAAATTGATTGCTTGGAGTTTGAGCTTGCAGGAAATGTGTTTGGGTTGCTGATGGGTAGGAAAAGACAGTGGCACAACTCCCTATTATATACTTTCTTTGATATCATCTCATTCAGTGTCTTGAGCTAGATGAGAGGGCAAGGCTTAAGTCCGCTCATGCTCACCGACCATCTACTTCATATGCAAGTCCACGTCTCGTTTAAGATCGGTTCAAAAGTTCCATAATGTCCAGCGAACCCAATCATCGCCTTCAAATAAACGACGCCTGGTTAGCGTGTTTCCTAGTCAGAATGCGCGTCACGTGCCGGTGAATAGCTTGATCTGTTAACTCCGGGGCGGAAGGTTGTAATTCCGATCGAAGGGGCGATTAGTTATCATTCCCATCATAATCGTACTGAAAGCTCTTTGCACTTGGGGTCCGAAGGACATATCCGGACGAGCTTTGTGTGAGGCATGTTGATCCTGATGGGGAGCCGTCAGCCAAACGATCGTGCCACCTATCATGCTCTGATGATCGGAAGTACGTGCTGTACTTGGCAAGATTTAGTCCGGACCACAAATGTGTGCACAGTTTATTGACAGCAGTGACGTAGAAGATAGCGGGGCAAATTTAAGGGTAACATGCATATTCAACTGGCAAGAAAGCGCAACTTACAATATCATCACTCACTCGTATCTTCGCCTAACCACTCTACCTCATCCTTAAAATACCAAGAAAGATCTGCCCAGCGTTGATCAGCCTGCTGAGAGCGAAAAGCAATGACGCTACTTCCTACCTTGCGTAGCTCCCCATTGCCGCAACTTATCCTGCAGCTTCTTTTGTATCGCCTTCCTCGCGTCTTCCCTACCCATCCCGCCATCCAACAACTCATCATACTTTGTGTGCTTGTGTCTGATATGCGCAATAACGGCAAACAGTGCCTTCCTCTGCATGGGAATCTGGCCTGTCCTGCCGACTCTGCCAGAGTATTTCTTGAAGCCATGCCTGAGCACTAGCTCCTTATCTTCCCTAGGTATGCGAGGGAACTGGCGGTCGATCTCGGTGGCAGCGGTACGGACAAGGGCTGCATCGCGATGCTCTGTGGCTTGGCGACGTGCGGGAAGCGTCTCGTTGGCGAGCGATTGGACGTGGAAGAAGATGGACTTGGGTATGCGTATACCAAGTGTCTTTTTGTGCTGCACGACCATGTAGACTGTCTTGCCTGCTTCGTGGGTCAGACGGCGGCAGTGCAGAGTCTTGTACTGGATTCCTTTTTTGAGGAAGGCATAGCCTTGCGGCATTGGGGTATTGGGAGTGACGATTATTTCTCGCGAAGACATGGCTGGTGTATATGTGTCTGTGGGGTTTGTGTGGTCAATTGTGACAGATATTGGGATCAGTTGCAGTCTTCTAAAGTTGTAGGAAGACGTGTCCGGCCGGTTATACAGTAGCAGTTGCGGGTAGTGGAACAATGTCTTGGTCGTCGCATGGCGTTCTTTGTCCTCTTAGAAACTAAAAATAACAACAAAGCAAATGTCGTAGTCGTGAATGGGAAAGTGAATGTGAAAAGTGAATGTGAAAAGTGAATGTGAAAGGCATTGTTGAGGGGTGAAAGGCGCGTCTCGAACGCGGTAGCGGCACCGTGCGGCACGCTGCGTCAACTCTCTACTAGTCCGCTTTAGGATGTCGCGATAGGAACCACGTGAACGCGCGTCAACGTTCAATTCGAATGCATCGTGCACTTTGTTGAAAACACCATTTCCCCGTCACTGTCGCCTTAGCAAGACAGTTTCCAATCTTCATGTGTTTCTTTCTGGATCGTGAATCATCACCCATGACTCCCAATGCTCGACCCAAAGAACCGCTGGGGCCAGCAGCCAGCTTCACCGCACAGATGTGTCAGCCAGCCCCCACCGTGAAGAAAATACCGCCTCAGCTGTGCCTCGCTGGCCATCAAACGAGCATTTAGAGAAGACTCCTTTCTTTAATATTTCTATTGCATTATTCGCCTTTGAAGTTCTGTACTACGTCTCACCTGCGGAAACTGCTGCAGTAGGATCCACCGCCGATCGCTCCGAAGCGCGAAACCACGGGAGCTGAAGAAGCCCACGTAATCGCGAAATATCGAGCACGCCCAGGCAGCAACGACCTCATCAACATCCACTTTATTGCCTAGGGAATCTTAATCGCGATTCCATTTGCTTCCTCGATTACTAGGCCAAAAAGGAGCACGTCTAGGGTATGCAGTTGAGACGAGCAGATACCAGTCTGGTTGACGATGCAGCGAGCGCGTATATAGTGTATAACGACAAGTATGTCCTGGTCTATGACTTTGCAAAAGTCGGTACGTAGTATATTCTCTGGAACTTGAACATTCCGTAACGTAGACTCTGCAGATACCGACGTTGCGATTGGGAATCTTACAGAGCTGTTGAACCATTTAGAGTCCACGGGCTTGCACACAGAAGTCAGAGCAGGCCACGGTGAACAGCTTCTTGTACTCGTTCAAGCACCACGAGAATTACTTGGAAGTACAGTATATCATTCTCGGTATGTACTTTTTTCACCTCGTTTTCAATTCTAATCTTTGCCAAGTGTAATGGACTGGCTCTACGGAATCACAAGACAGCATCCAGGCGGTACGAAAAACACAGTTGCAAAAGGTGCCTATGAATCTGAAGACCTGCTCTCAACATACCATCTCGTCACCTGGCGCAAAGAACTCGGTGGTGCAGGAATCACACCCGAGTTCGGGAAGTGGGAAAACGTCACATCCGTTTTTCCTCTCCACAACCCACGATCAAATAGAGAACTTCTCATCCACCTGAGCAAACGTCTGTTCCTGAGCTCAGACGACCTTGACTGGATCCGCAACCTCTGGGGTAGCAAGGTTGCCTTTTATTTCGCCTTCATTCAAGCTTACTTTCTATCATTAGCGTTTCCTTGCATTGCCGGCATCTTAGCGTGGGCTTTCCTGCCCAAGTACTCATTAGCATTCGCGCTTGTAATAGGGGCTTGGTGTGCAGTGTTTTTGGAATACTGGAAGATTCGGGAGGTCGATTTATCAATCCGCTGGAACGTGAGGGGTGTCAGCAAGCTGAAGCACAACAGACCGCAGTTCCGCTATGAGAAGGAAGTTATCGATGCTGCTGGACGGGTTCGACATTACTTTCCGAGGTGGAAGCGCATTGTCAGGCAGCTTGCTGTTGTACCTTTTTTGATTCTCTGTACCGCTTTCTTAGTGGCAGTTATTGGAGGCATCTTTGCACTGGAAACCTTCATTGGCGAGGGATACGATGGTCCCTATGACTACTGGCTGGTATGTCATTTCCCAAATCTTGGGCGAAACTTCTCACACTCTACAGGAATATTGCCCGACGGTTTTTCTCGCCATCCTTCTGCCCTTCATTAACAACTATCTCGAGTCCCTCGCTGCCCGCTTGACGGAGTGGGAGAACCACCGCACGCAAGATCATTACGAAATGGCTCTGACTCAGAAGATGTTTGTACTCCAGTCGATTTCGAATTATCTGCCTATCTTCCTCACCGCATTCATCTATGTTCCATTCGGAGACATGATTATCCCTCGACTACGAGCAATCATCCTCACTTACTTCGGAGTGACACCGGACCCCAACTTCGCCTTCTACGTTGATCCAAACCGCCTACGGACCGAGGTGATCACGCTGACCGTCACAGGTCAGGTCTCTAGTGCTATAGAGGAACTTGCCTTGCCGTATCTCAAGTCCGGTGCGAAAGAGTGGTGGCGAACATACCGCACTGCACACACTTTCTCTGGACGTGCAAATGCCCGATGGAGGAGAGGCGATGACCCCAGCGAAGCGCGCTTCCTCAGCCGCGTACGCAAACAAGCAGCACTCCCGTCATACGATGTCCACGAAGACATTTCAGAAATGGTTCTGCAGTTCGGGTATCTTGCGCTCTTCAGTCCGGTCTGGCCACTCGTCCCGATTGGGTTCTTCATCAACAACTGGTTCGAATTACGTGCCGATATCATCAAGATCTGTCTCGAACACCAGCGGCCCGATCCCGCTCGCGGCGATGGCATCGGACCGTGGGTCGGAAGTTTAGAAGCTCTCACCTGGCTCGGCAGTCTCACTTCTGCGGCAATCGTGCACCTCTACGGAAGCGACTACGACTGGGGTGTTGGCAAATGGTGGAGCCTTCCTCTCACCATCTTCGTTTCTGAACACATCTTCCTCGGCTTTCGCGCAGGCGTTCGATGGGCATTGCAGACAATTGGCTCGAAACATATCCGAAAGGAGAGAGCAGAGCGGTATGCCGAGAGGAAGAAGTATCTCGAGGAGATGGAAGCCAGTGCTGCGAAGAAAGGACACCTGGATGTTGTAGAGAGGGAGAGGAGGAAGAGCATTAGGATGACGGCTGCAGATATCTTTTGGACGCGGCAAGTTGAAGAGGGGGCAAGTCTGGATGTTGGGGTCGGTATCATCCATGCACTCAAAGGGACGGACCCGCTGAAGGGGAAGAAAGCGAAGAAAGACGAATAAACAGGATCGGATGGGGGAAGTTTGGAAGAAACGTATGCGATCTCCTGATCATGACACGAAAACAATGAATGCTCCCACGGCCATCTCTAATAGAAGCCTTTTTAACCCCCTTTTCTTTCAGGATGAGCACAGAAAGTCTTATCCAGGACAGTCGTTGCTCTTTCTGCTTTGGCTTTCAATGCCAGCCAATGCAACCGCGCCTTCCACATAGTTCACGGTGAGGTCACCGCTAGACCCCCGCGTTTATTTGACTCTTTTCTCCTCTCACATTTCTCCAACTACAGACCAACCATACTATCCCTCGTTTTGACACTATTACCGTTATATGTCCACTCGTTTACTGCCGTCACATGATACGGTTAGAAAAATGCCTGTGAATACAGCATCATCCGGTCGACGACGCCATCGCTACGTCAAACAACTCGCATACCATATTGCTACCCCCAGTGTGGCGATCTCGCAATCTCAGACCGCTGGAGAAAAGACGCGCTCCCTCGCGCAAGTTGCCAGAGATTATCGTCTCCGGTCCCCGTTTCGGCTAGATAGCGATATTGAAGCACAGGCGTCCGTGCCACCGATTCCCCAACGAGGTGCTCTTGAGCTACAGAGGATTTGCAAACAGCCGCGGACTTGTAGCCAGGGCGTCGCCTTCAAGAATGCTTCCTCTTACAGCCCACATAATATACCCGAGACTAGGTGAGTCAATGGCTTCAGACTGTCGCTTCGTGCGAGGTCGCTGATTGCTTGTTAGGGCTTGTTGTGGCTCAACAGCGCAGACCAATGTACCGAAAACTTCTATACCATCGCCTGATCACGATCAGAGGATGAGGTATAGTTTCGACGCAGTCATGTCCGCTCGGTGGACCCTCATTGACCGACGCGACGAGCTCCATGCCAATATCCGAACAAAACGACCAGAGCTTCTGGGTTGCTTTCCAACGGTCTACCAGAATGGTTCCCTGCGCCGCACATTCCATCGACTTGCATCATAGAAGGATCCCGACAGACTTGCGGTCGAGGTGCAAGCCAAAAGCAAGATACCGCCATCGCCGTTGCACCAAGGTCCTAACACCGCAACCACTAGAATAAGACAGATTAGATACGTAAGTTACTACGCCGGCGCAAGATATCGGTATATCTGTAGCTGATACCTGGGGCCTGTACTTCACGGATGGAGAACTTCACTGACGTGTTGTGGACAGCAGACTCAGCGCCCATTGCGACTTTTGGTGCTGCAGGCGGAGTTGAGTCGGGCACAGCAAAAACTACAGTTGAAAGAGTAGAGTAGTCGCAAAGGCCAGACAAGCTCGCGACGAAGGAAAGAGCCGGAAAAGAACGGGTCCATTCATCCTTGATGATTTCTATAAACCCATACTCCTTGATAATAGGCATCGCGTACTTCACAGAATAGTAGCACCGCTCACTCATCTGCCTCGCAATGAGTTGAATGTGTTTGTTTTCTCGAAACCCTCTCATACAGCTCGTGGGCTTCAATGCTGGTCACCTTCCCCCCCCCCCACCCCACCTCCCAAAGTGTTCTGTGGCCTTCAGATCAGAAATGGAAGTTTCCTTTCGACAGCTTCGACTTCGCGTCCCTCGCTCGCAGATGTTTCCGTATTCGACCCAGATATTGCACACACAGGGTTACCTCACCAGATGCGCCTCTGACGACTGCTCCACGCGGCGAAATAGTCTTCAGGACCCGGATGAGAGGATTCTACCTCGACATTTTACCTGGTTAGACTAATGATGCGCACGCTCTTCTCGTATCGTGAGAGAAGTGTGCATTCCTAAACAGCGGCGAGCGAGGATCTCTGGACCGGATATACCACAAATTGAAACAGTAAACATGACCTTCTCGACCCTTCAGAGTTTAACAGATGAAGTCCAATACTGGAAACAATATGTGAACCCAATTCCTTGAAGGTGCTCACCTGACCGGGTTAAGGTCTGCTCGACTTTAGCCTTAAATGAGACAATCACATCTTTAAACAACGCCTAGAGCCATACTATTGGTAGCAAAACATCCCGGTATCACGATCGAAACTTTCCGCTAGATTACCGGCTCCTTTGCATATTGTTTCAAAGGTGCCGTTTGTGGGAATGCTGATGAATCGGCAACCAGTAACCATAAGGCTTAATTAACACATCCTTACCCATGCCCATTTCGTCCCCACATTCCCCAATTCCGGAATACCGAAAATAGTCCGCCTATCTACACATGGCTATTTTCGGACTGGGCACGTCTATGTGACAGGTCAGTAACCCGGTGCGAGATGAAGTGGGAAATGGGAACGTATAAAAGCTGGGGAACCCGTCCGCCTTAACCCAACCTCTAGCATCCGCAGTACGAATTTGATTGGTCAAGTTCATCGTCATCATGAAGTTCACTCTTGCTACTCTACTGGCTGTCAGCGCACTGGTCTCTTCCATGCCTGTGGCGGAACCCATCTCTGCCATCGAAGAGCGCCAAGCCGAGAAGAGCATCCACGACGCTTTCGTCGCGAAGGGAAAGAAGTACTTCGGTACCTGCACCGACCCGAATCGCCTCAACACTGGCTCCAACTCCGCCATCATCAAGGCGAACTTCGGTCAAATCACGCCCGAGAACTCGTAAGACCATATCCATCCTATATCCTTCCAGTCTAACACCCCATGCAGCCTGAAATGGGACGCCACCGAGGCCTCAAAGGGCACTTTCAGCTTTGGCACCGCAGACCAAACACTCAAATTCGCAACAGACAACAACAAGCTCATCCGAGGCCACACGACCGTTTGGCACTCTCAGCTCCCAAGTTGGGTGTCTTCGATCCGCGACAAAGCGACGCTCACGTCGGTCATGCAGAACCATATCAACACTCTTATGGGTCGCTACAAGGGCAAGATCTATGCATGGGATGTCATCAATGAGATGTTCGATGAGCAGGGTGGGTTCAGGTCCTCAGTCTTTTACAATGTGTTGGGCCAGGACTTTGTGAGGATTGCTTTCGAGACGGCGAGGGCGGCGGACCCGGCTGCGAAGCTGTATATCAATGATTACAAGTGAGTGGAACACAAAAGGAGTTTCGCGAGTGTACGATAACTAACAGATTATTTCCAGCCTCGACTCCGCATCAGCGGCGAAAACCCAAGGCATTATCCGCAACGTCAAGTCCTGGATCTCAGCCGGCATTCCTATCGATGGCATCGGCTCGCAGGGCCATTTGACCGCCGGCCAAGGTGCCAATGCTCCAGCGGCCATGGCTGCTCTTTGCGCAGCTGCGCCCGAGTGCGCGCTCACTGAGGTCGATATCCAGAATGCGCAGGCGGCGGATTGGACGAATGTGGTCAAGGCTTGCTTGAATCAGAGCAGGTGTGTCGGTATTACGGTGTGGGGTGTTCGCGACTCGGATTCGTGGAGACCGTCTGGGAATCCGTTGTTGTTTGATTCGAGTTATAAGGCGAAGCCAGCTTATCAGACCGTGCTTGCTGCTATTGGTTAAGCGGTTGAAACAAACAACGAGATGTAGTGAGATAAGATGGAAAAAGAAGGGGAGAAAGATTGTTTGTACATATTGATGAATTGGAGTTTGATGTATATAGTGTTAGAGTTGAGAGTGTAGCGTTTTTCGGAGGGTAGTTCTCGTCCGCCCTTTGCTCTGTTCTCAGCGCTATCATGCAGATTGAATCATGCATACAGCTTCAGTGAGCGACGATTCTCTATGACCCTCGACCGTTCTATCTATCGTACAAACAACTTCATCTCCACACTCCCAACAACCCTCTAATACCTCTCAACACACTCCCACCCCTCCTCATCCGTCCCATTACCCTTCCCCTTATAGACATTGACCAACGGCACCTTACAATGCTTCCTGCGAAAAAGCACCTCACCCCCCACAACATCATCCACAAACTTCGTACCCCTCACAAAATCCGGCGCCTTACCTTCCTCAACCCACTCCACAATGCGCGTAATCATATTATCCTCCGCGCCAGCGCCAGAAACGTACTGACCAATCTGGCCCATAATATTCGCCCCAGGGCCTCCAGAGCAATGCAACACGCCGCTGGGCCGGAAATAGCGGTAGAAGGAATCGAGCTCTGCGGTCGTGGCATTGAGGTGTTTCTGAACGCTGGCATAATAGGTGTCTGAGGTACCGATGGAGAGCAGCGGATCGTTTGCTCCGTGCCAGTGAAGAACCTTGCCGCCACGGTCGCGGAAGGCAGAGATATCAGGGTTCGTGGTGCCCATATCCACCCTGTTCGTCCTCAGAGCATGGTACGCGTCCTCGAGCGTGAAGGTCGCAGGGTCCCAGCTCAAGTCATTGTAGACGAGATAGCGGAAAGTCTCAGGAACCCAGACTTGTACAAAGTCGAAGTAGGTCCATGTGAAGAGCGCTGTTTCGTAGCCGTGGGCTTGGCCTGTGGGATGGATGGTGGTGCCGTTGTAAGTTACGGGGGCAAAGAGTTTGGACGCTGTGGCGATTTGCTCGGGTGTGAGACAGGGTGCTGTAGAGTTTGTAGCGCAGGAAACGGCGGTCCAGTCGAAGGTGCAGGCTCGTGGATCCTCGATTATGCCATCGTGGGCGCCGTCTAGATCGTCGCATTGTTGGAGTGCGGCGGCTTGGACGGCGGCCCATTGCGGCATGGTGACGAGGGTGTTGTTGGCATTTTGGCCGAGGGTTTGGTAGATGTATGCAAAGTAGGAGAGGTGAGCGTAGATATCTATATGGTGGCATGTGAAGTCAGTGCATATTTCCCCATGGATTTCGTATGCGAGGACTTACCCACTGCAGGCGCTCCGGCAATCACACCGTCGAAGATATCGGGCGTCTTCTGAATTGCTTTCCAGCCCTGTCGCCCTCCTTGCGAGCAGCCAACGTAGTAGCTTTTGCGCGAATCTTTGCCGTAAAATTGCTTTACGAGGGATTTTCCTACCACTGTTCCTACGTAGACGGATCGCCAGGAAAAGTCTTCGATGACTTCGGGTTGATTGTAAAAGGCACCTGCCGAGGTTCCGTTATGGCCTCCATTGGCACCGATTGATGCGAAACCTTGAGAGGCGCCGTAGGAGACAGTTACATAGTCGATGCCTACATTCGATCAGTCAGTCCGCACGACGTTACGTCTCTTGTAAAGAAGCGACTTTGCGAGCATACATCCGGCTAAACCTCCATTCCCAGTAGACAAAACACGCCCTTCCCATTTCTCAGGCAGCCAAACTTCGACATAAATCTCGCTCGAATTGGTCGTCTCTACCTTGAGATTGAACCTGCAAATACCGACTTCCACAGAAAACGTGGACGGGTAATACGAGTCGCAGGTTAAATTCCGGCCTTCTGCGTGTAGATCGATGGTCGCGTTCGGCGGAAGGTACTGGGCGATATTGACGGTAAAAGGATAGTCGAGATGGATGTCCTTTGCGAGACCTGCACATTTATCTTGGAAGCTGTTTGATGGGTAGGCAGATACATCCATGGCCGCAAGGCCGAAGACCACTGGAAGAAATTGAAGACGCATTGCAAAGGAGGGAAAGAGAGATTTAAACGAGGTGCTGTGGAAAGTCAGTAAGAGGGTTGAAAGATCATACTTATAGTGGATAAGAAAGATGTACGCTGGTTAATATCGGTCTGCAAGATCGATGAATACGGGTTAGTCGTGTTGTATGCTTACCATCCACATCGCTTACAATGTCGTGCATTCTCCCTTTTCACTGGTCGGACGAAGGCGGGCGAGCAGCATCGACCATCCTTGCATTGCAGGTAAGAAAATGATTCCTCCGACGGTGATCGGGGGAACGTTTGCTGGCGCCATCTATGTCCCCTGAAGGTAGCAGGATGCAAGTCTTGAGTCTACTCGATGCACATGCGTTCAAACATCAATTTTAACTAAGGATCATACAGGCAACCAGCGTATCCCGTCATCAAACGCTCGGGCAAAGTTTCCCCGCACAGTGAGATAAAATTTGGCTCTCCGAATTGCTGGGCTTTGCTCAATCAAGCACCTTTTTGGGAGCTCTAGTACGAGGCACATCGTTAAATCCCTAGTCTGCTTCATCCCCGCTTTGACCATTTCGCAAAGCGCATAGCAACATCTCGAGAATCAACCCACACCCATACTCTACAAAACCCATCCAAGGGGCTAAAGTTCTGCGGCCTCCAGATCCCCGGCAGCAGTCGCAACTACAACGTCGCCCACGCACAGCGCAACATCGGAGTCATCGGAGTCATCAGCGGCGACTACTTCCTCCATGTCTAATGGCACGACTGCGGATTCAAATACACCGTCCACCCTACCAACCTCGGTATTTGATGGCGTTGGGTCATTGTCGCATGTTTATCGCGGTCCAATTGTAGCTCCCTTCCTTCCTATGTTAGGCCTGATGGCACAGTGGCGCAATGGATAACATACATTTTGTGCCCTTCTAGCCAAGATGAATGCACGGTTCCTGCAGTTGATGGTGGGCTGCTAGTTGAAAAATCTGACGCGGTAAAGCATGCTGGAGTTGTGGTCGCGTATTCAAGCCACAACATTATGTCATCAGGAACTAGGTAAGAGTCAATCTCAGCCTTCCGGGCCTCTTTCTCAACTCTGTCCTCAATATCTCGTGTGATTCACCCAGGCAATTCAACCTGGGCCTGTCGCTGTTCGACATTTATAATATCAACGCTCGTTGACCCCTTCTGAACTCTGAACAGGGAGTACTTCACTACTACTGTTGTTTCAAGTGCGCTGCTGCCTAGTTCGGAAGGTGGGGCCCAACAGCTGAGGTTCACCTCGAGACCTCAACCGATTACACGTGCAGTCTTTTCTTTCTATTGCCGATTTCCTTCGCTTGCACCATCGAATCGAAGGTGGCACAGCCGGCCTCCGTATTCCCTATGCTAAGGGGTGTCCAGTGTATCGATGCTTCGACTCCAGCCGACATCCACCAAAGATGGCCGCTATTGGGATTGATCTCGGAAACGCAAACACGAGGGTTGCTGTGTTTCGAAATGACTGGTTCTACATGATCCCGCATGAAGGACAGTCCATGATGCCCTCAGTCGTCGCCTTCACTGATAGAGGCCGACTGATTGGGCAAGCTGCAAAGACCCAGGCCAATATTGACCCAAGAAATGCTGTTTTTGGCGCCTTGAAGTTTCTTGGGGCTATCAAATACCTAGGACTGAAATACAACGACAATTCAGTGCAGAGCATACTCAACATGGAGCATTTGCCATTCGAGGTCACACAGAATTTGTCTGCTCCTGGAGATGAACGGTTGCCCCTGTTCAAGGTTCTTCACAAGAATGCCTGGGTTGAATTCTCTCCCGTGGAGATTTTAGCCATGATATTGAAGAGAGCAAAGAAGGATGCAGAGAGCTACCTGGGTCAAACCGTCGAGCACGCCGTCATCACGATACCAACATCCTTCGATTACAATCAACGCTTTGCGGTCAAAGACGCCGCTACTATAGCCGGCATCAACTCTCAGTTACTGGTCCATGCCTCCACCGCTGCCTTGTCCGACTTAGCTTATACGCAGAAGATTCCTAGGGAACGCAATGTTTTGGTGTGCGATATTGGTGCGAGATATTACGATGTGACTCTAGCCACCCTAGAAGAGGGTATCCAAGACATCAAAGCGGTCGCTGGCGTCTTGTATGACCTTAATGAGGCTGGAGAAGGCTACGACATGCGTTTGCTAAACCTTGCGATCAATGCATTCGAAAGACAGCATCCAAAGACCAAGGGCTCAGGAGATATTCGCCAAAATCTTCGAGCGATGAGGCGCCTGAAAGCCGCTTGTGAAAATGTCAAGCGACAACTTTCCTCTGCACAAGAGGCGGTCATTGAGGTCGAAGAATTACATGCTGGTCGAGATTTCAGGCTATCTGTCTCTCGCACAAGATTTGAAGAGCTCATCCAAGACCTGGTGCAAGCCCTGATCGATCCCATCGAGAGGGTCCTTCGTGACGCGAAGATGGACAAGAAAAGCATCGATGAAATAGTACTGATTGGCGGCTCGTCAAGGATACCGAAGATACGAAACGTAATCTCCGCCTTCTTTGATAATAAAGAGCCTCTTCTTTGTCTGAATCCCGAGGAAACTTCGGCGCGAGGTGCCGCGGTCTATGCAGCAATCTACTTCGGCGATACGACTTCAAGGTTCACGAAAGAGGCACTCTTGTTAGACGTGACACCGAAAAGCCTGGGCATTGAAACGGCGGGTGGTGTCATGACAGCTCTTACTAAGAGAAATACTACAATCCCTACGAAAAAGAGTGAAGTTTTTGATACCGCTGAGGGACAGAGACACGATTTCTTCGTGACGGTGTTTGAAGGCGAGCGAGCTCGAACGAAGGATAACTTGCAGCTGGGTGAGGTCAAGATATCAATGCCGCCAGCTCCTCGGGATCGCCAGGGTGTTGAGGTGCTCTTCTTTGTTGATCGGCACTGCCTATTGAATGTTACACTGATGGATAAGAGCACTGGGAAGGAGGAGAGTGTCGCGATGGATGGCTGGAGTGAAAGAAGTTTCAATCGTCTCACAAAGTCTAAACTTGAGAGTTTGGTAGCTGCTGAAGAGAAAATGGGAGCTGAAGATGATCTGGAGCAGCGTCGAATAGAAGCTAGAAATACGCTGGAGGGGCTTCTTTACAGCGTTCAAGAGTGGACAAGGTCAGTCCATCAAGCACGAAACGTTGAAGATGTACTCGTGGTAAATCAGCTCTCAAGGATTGTTGACGGTACTCTTTTTTGGATGGACTCATACCCACTGGCTACTTTATCAGAGTTTGAGTCGCGTACGGAACAGTTGCGAAAGCTGGAAAAGGAGGCGAATAAAGAGCATACGGATCAGACTGAACAAGAAGATGAAGATGTGCCCCGCCGGACACCCTCTGGGGCCGCAAATAGATCAGCAGAAAGGGAAGAACAAAGAGGACCATCCCCGCCCACACATGATCATGTCACTTCATCGACATCAACTCAGAAGCAGAACTCAAGCTTCCATGCCACGGTAGCAGACGATCTCGATCGCAGAGCAGACTTCGACGTGCACGAAGTAGACACCAGGACGATCAGGGAACCCAGCGGCTCTATGCCTAGTACAGAAGAACACTCAAACAACGATGAGCGTTCCCCTCCTGCCGAGGGGATGCAGGGGCTGCAGCCACTACGGAAGATTTTGGCCCACGAAAAAGCTCAGAGCATCGAACGATCATCTACTCCTAGAACGTCCGAGCGCGGCCTGGCTGCGTTGTTCGATACATCGAATGAGAGCAACCATACCTATACCGATTCCGAATTCAATCAAATCTCAACATATCTGAAGAACACAGGGCAGCCAGATTGGAGCCAGGTTCCACGCTTGTATACTGTGCTCAGGCAAATTGACGGGCTGGACTTGTTAGAAGTCTTCATTCAACAGGGTATAACCGACATATGGTTTCCATTTGGGCAAACGACGCTGCCTCGCGTGCTTTCCCCTTCCGTCAAAGCGAACTTTCTGAAGTACCAGGACGTTGTGCTCTCGAAATCCCTGTTGTTTGAGAAGAATCCTGACAGGAGACATACTGCATTCCTGAAAGATGAGCCGCTTCCGTATGAAGTTGTAGGTAAACTTGGTGCCGGGGCACATGGGCAGGTTGACAAGGTCATGAGCACAGTAAGCCACAGAGAGTATGCCCGCAAACTGTTTCAAAGAGTCCGCGGAATGAGAAAAGAGGCCATCAAGAGCTTCTTGACCGAATTGCAAGTTCTTAAGCGAATTCGACATTACCATTGCGTTGAGCTGGTACGAGGATTCTTCAATCATTAATCTTATGATGCTGACCGAACGTAGGTGCAAAGCTACACGGATCCCAAATACTTTGCTTTGATCATGGCGCCTGTGGGCGACTGCAATCTTCTCGAATATTACTCGATAGCACTCTCCGATCCCGACAAGAGCTCACTGCTCCGCAGCTTTTTCGGCTGCCTCGCCAACGCATTGCAGTACCTTCACAGCATCAAAATCCGCCATCGCGACATTAAACCGCATAACATTCTTGTCAAAGGCGATCGTGTGTTCCTGACCGATTTCGGCATCGCATTAGATTGGGAGGAGCTTTCGAAGTCGACGACAACCGCCGATTCGGGGAAAACGTGGCTCTACGCTGCACCTGAAGTAGCGCGGTATGAAAAGCGCAATACTTCAGCAGACATCTGGTCACTTGGATGCGTTTTCATGGAGGTAGCCACAACGCTCAAGGGTCTTCCCTTGAGTGCAATGCGCAACTTCTTCGAACAGGAGACTGGCAACCACCGATTCTACGCAAACATATCCCGCCTTACAGGATGGATAGATGTGTGTCGGCAGAGCGGTCTCGAGAAAGACGACGTTGTGTTCGACTGGGCCTTGCTCATGCTAGAAGAGGATCCAACAAAACGCCCTACTGCCGCGTCACTGCACCACGACATCAATGCTGAATGCGCCCGGCAAGGCGTACCTTTTTCTGGTACATGTTGTATGGAAGCTGGCGAGAGCAGTGGGTATGAGGATGAAAGTGGCGACGAAGCATGGGATATGGGAGCGGATGAGGTGACTGTTACCCCTGATAGGGCGCCTGAGTATGCATGAGAATCATTGGAACGCTATGATATATAAACCTAAGCTTTACTATTTCTCTTACCTATTCTCTTTCTTCATTCTTTATCTATTCCCTCGTATACTCTTATTATAGCTTCCCTTTTTAATATAGATAAGAACTCTTTAGATATCCTTATCCCTTATCCTAAAGATAGCTGCTTTAAAAACCTCTAGCCTCTTCCTCTCGCGACTAAGGAAGAACTTCTGGATTTTCAGCAGAAGCTTACTAATATATCCGACGAATCTAACCACTAAATCAAGCTACTTAGGTGGATGAACTGAGGTTGCAAAAAGGTACAACATCCATCTGTTTGGAAACTCTGTATACGGCTGCCAGAGTATTGACGACTACTCAAGTGTCACTGAATCCTACTTAGATCAGACAATCGTGTAGCACTTCAGAGACCATACTCACGTCACAATCACGTTATCAATGCATTTCACAAAGTTAAAAGAAAAAGTAATTTCCCCCCCCCCCCAAAAAAAAAGACAAGGGTCATCCATTCATCGCGCAAGCTAAGTCAAGCCAAGCCACGCACGCAAAAATATCTAATCCGGGTATCACTAGCACAAACTCCCCGAACACCACCCAACCCCTAACCCCCACACCCCCCTCGTCCCCGGTACTCTCCAAACCGCACATGCATCGCCAGCACCTCTGTCCACTCCCTCTCCTCCGCAGACCACCCCTGAGTAGCCCGCTGCTCCTCATGCCACCATCCTAGGTGCTGCGGCCGCATCCCCCAGAGCAACGCAGCGTACTCCTCCGTCATGGCCGGCGGCGGCGCGTCTCCCGCGCGCGGCTGTCCAGCCGAGACGACTCGCGAACGCGGCGACGGCGTCGTTGCGTGGTGGGTCGGCGCGCCAGCACCACCAGTACCAGCAGCAGGGCCAGGCGGCGGCGGAGTCGTTGGCGGTGTTGGCGCGAGCGGGTTCTGGCCGGAGACGGCACCTCGACGGCCGCGGGCGTCGACGGTCGGCATCGGGAGGTTGGGGAAGGGCGGCTGTGCCGGCGCCGGGGCTGGGGCGCTGGTGTATGCGTTCGGTAGCGGCGGGGGTACTGACGGGACGGAGTACCAGGCTCCCAGGCTGCCCAAACCCGGTCCAGACGAAGGTGCCGAAGCGCCAGGTTGGGCTTGGCGGGTGGCGGCAAAGGGGTCGGTCCACTGAGGTGGAAGTTGTGTAAAGGCCGTCCTGGCGTCCCTCGGATACTGATGGCTTGGAGCAGTGCTGGACGTGGCGGTGCCGTGGGGAGCTCCAGTGTGTGATGTTATGTGAGTTGAGGGGGGGTTGGAATTTGTCTGATGCGCTTCGGAGCCGGATCCAGCTTGGGGAGGCTGCGAGGGGTTCGTGGACGGGGGCTGCGCGCGACGGGCGTCGCTGTTGTTGTTGCTGGTGTTATCGGCCATGATGGACGTCTTGAAGTTGTAGGATGGAAGTGGATTGTGTAGGTATCTGTTCTTGAAGGTAGTTAGCGTCCGCTTTCCGTTGGAGAGAAAGAGGGGAGGGGGGAGACGTACTATATATACTTTCCATCTTTCCAGGCCTGTGCTCACGATGTCGAGGTGAACTGGAGTTGGGGAGCTCGTGGGTGCTCTTGATCGCCCGTGACGGCGAGAGACTAATGGGTGAAGGGCAGACGTTGCGGAGAAAGTCGACGTGAAGGCGAGACTGATGGAGGTGACGTTGGGGTGAAGCGTGTTTCTTTCTTGTCGATGAGTATGGGAAGGGGGTGAAGCTGTCTTCACATGAGCTTTCCATCTTTCAGCGAAGAAGAATGGTGAGTCTAACGTTGTGGTGCGGTCCCTCGCTCCCAGAACACATGAACGCAGTGCTGTTGGATGTCCTGGGAGGAGGGACAATGGAACAATCTATTGTTGTCGACAGGCGTGGACAGTGGGTGAAGCTGCCTTTGCGTGAGCTTTCCATCGTTCCCCAGGAAAGTTAGACTCACCATGGTATGATCGCAATACTATTCTGGGGGACAATACAATATTGACCCACTACCGTCGTTGGTGTTCAAAGCAGTGATGCACCTAGGTGTTGTTAGCTTTCAATCCCACACCAAAGGAGGAAGTCAGACCCACCAAATACTAGCCACCCAACACCGCCCCTCCCTCAGACGTCATACTCACACCCCCATCTCAGAGTCCAGGAAAGATGCCAGTTTCACAACCCCAAGCTCAAACATGGCCAGAAAGATGAAAAGCCGTCCGACTTTATACATCCCTCCGCAGCACATGTCCCACCAGCGTCACCACACCGCCTCCTGCCCACCAGGCAACCGCCACAGCCTACCACGCGATTCAAGAGCGCGAAATTACGGTACAACCGACCTCTTCTTTCCTCCCCCCTTCGCCGTAGATACCTGCACGTGCCTGCTTCGAACCAAAGACGACGAATCAGATTCGTAGGTACCTGGATAGTGCTCTGAGTACCGCCTAGACGACGTTTGTCAACTAGGGTAAAAACTAGGGGTGTGCACACACGACGATTGCAAGGCGAGTGGTTCAAGTACTGCCTAGACGACGTTTGTCAACAAGGGTAAAAACCAAGGGGGTATGCATGCACGCAACGTTTACAATCTTTTAATTTCTTTCTCTTTCCACCTGAGGCACGTGTTGAGAGCAGTCGAGTGACAAGAGCGATTGGCCCGAGAGGAATTGAGCTTATGATGAGTTTGAGCAAGGGAGACAAGCGTGTGCGAAAAAACCAGAGTCTCGCAAACCTACTGGATACAGTGGCAGGATATACATACAGCCTGTAGGTGCAACAAGGTTAGTTGTAAGAATAGTTGAATACACTCGCCGATAGGACAGAGCTTTCGCTTGACTTACAGCGAGTTGTTCCAGGGCTGCGGTAGGCAACCTAGGTGTGTGACAAGTCTGGATCGAGACGAATTTATGCCGGGGTTTTAAACGTACTGCCTCAGGGGGCTGTTAGATCACGCTGGAGACACACCTCGGTGAAGACTTCGCGGAAGTCGTAATTGTGGATATATGGATGATGATATGCAGATTCCAAAAAAAAATGCAGGTCGAGAGTAGTGGACCGCAGACCCCTTTATGGTCTGTCTGTCTGTGACTCTGGAACCAAAGGTCAATGCCGTGATATAATGGTACAAATCCGTACCGTGGTCCAAAGTGCCACCAGGCCCATGCCCACGTCCACGCCGCACGTTCCAATGAAAACAACTCTTTTGCATCTTGTGCCTCCTTTTCATCCCCCAAAGTTACACCCATCGCCTCCCTCATAACCCCTACACCCTCGTCAAAATCCCACCATCCTCCCCATACCCAATCAAAATCCCTCACACATACCCCTTCCTCGCACCCTGGAAGAAGAACCTCACGATAAAGACCTGCAGCCCCGCCATAGTAACCATAAGCGCAACCTCCATGAGCGAGAAGTTGAAGATGCGCTTCTCGGTACTCTTAACCGTGCTGAAATTCCGGTTCTCGCGCGTGCGGAAGTATTTCTGGTTGCGGTAGATGGTGGAGACTTGAGCCGAGAGCTTGAGCATGGATTCTTCGAGGACGGAGGTTTGTTCCGGGGAAGAGCCTTTTTTGGAGGGGAGCTCGGCGCGGACTTCGTTTTCGACCTATCCAGCGTTAGAGATCATTCTTATATGCCTTCGTCTTCTTGCAGTTCGTGCGGTTGCCGATATTGGCGGGGTGGTAGGAGGGATTGATCGGCGGGTGGGGGAGGGCTTACGGCAATCTCGAAATCCACCATCTTCTCCGCAAAAGTACTCATCTCGTTGTTGAAGCAGAAGCTATACTCGCCCACATCATTCGCCGTAAAGACAAAGTCGCCCTGCCTCTCCTTGGTACCATCCAGCACTACTCGTTCATTCGGCCCCGTAACCGCATAGTCGACGTCGAAGGAGCCTCCTGATTGTACCTATAACGCCCGAAACCCATGTGTTAGCTCTCATGCCCAATTATCGTCCTAGTATGCTTTCTTTCCGCTGTAGTATCGTGATCCGATTTTATTATATTTTGGCGGCGGAAATGGAGCGAGGACGCAGAAGGCAGACGTACGGCAAAGTAGAACGCAACCTTCAATCCCCGATGCTCCACATTGGAGAAAAAGCAGGCCTTCTCATGCGCCTCTAATTTATACGTCAGAGCCGTTGCGTACACCAGCGATGTGCAGTATGCGAGGAGCAGGCTGGCGACAGCCGCGAGGGACCGCATCGTTCTCGATTTCGTATACCGGTATTGCGTACGTTTGTGACTGGTGGAGCAAAGGGGTTGTCGGGATCGTCGAGTTGGGGCGAGATATGGTGGTGCTCGACGATGCAAGCTGTCCGTAATCCGCGGGATTCGGTGATATGTTTGGCCGAGAGATCGATTGACGAATCACAGGCTATTACGCCCGATACACCACCGTTACGAAGTTAGATGTGGAACAGAGGACGAAAAAAATTGTTGTTACCGCTGGAAGACATATCAGAATTGGATTTGATTATCATTGCATGATGCTAGCCTACACTGCGAGTCCACCCCTCTAAGATACTCCCGCTAACGCTCAGAATTCACTCCTCACCTCCACATGTCATTGCCGGTGCATTTTTGTGGAAAGCGATAAAGAATGCACCAAACGTAAGCTCTATATATGCAATACGAAGTCATCGGTAGACTCCGTTCAAACCATAAACCAAGCGGCGGAGAACAATCGTATCGCCCAGCGCCGTGCCCCAAGAAAAAAACTACTGTCTGTACACGTACATACGTACAATACCGAGCGTTCATCGGATAAAGATGGAGTCGGTTTTTCCCCAAAAGCTCCGTTGCTTGTTGGTGTGGTCCATGCCGAGCGTAATGTCATTCTTCTCAAAAAGGTCCCAAAGAATATCATCTGGTGATAGATAAGTAACTATAACGTTGTCTGGCAATGAAGGGTTCTGACCGTCTTCCAAATACTGCGGGCGAGAATATTGGGGTTTGCTGACAACAGCAAACTTGATTTTGTCAAATTGCTTGCCCTTGATCTTGATGTAATCAGAAAGACGTTGCCTCGTCTCGCTAAACGGCTCGCCCTATACCAGGTTAGTATGGGCGTTGTGTGAAAGCAAGGACAATACGCACCTCTTTCAAAGGGAACTGGAACGGGTGCCCGTGCACCTTTGCCGGCTCTTTGTCGAAGTGAAACACTGAGATCTTCTTTGCCGAATCATCATCTGGGAAGACGGCGGCATAGAGCGTAAGGTACTCTCCAATCCCCATTATCTGGAAGTCCGGGTTGAGAGCCTTGTACCATTTGTTGTTGTGGGCTTCGTAAACCCGCACTTTTTCCATGACCTCGTTGCTGATGTTGCACTTCTTCTGCAGTGCTTCGGTGAGATCGGCAATGACACCTGTCCGGGGGATCATAAGGGTGTGTTCCTCCTACTATGGCTTAGTACGCATCATAAACGGCGTATTCCACACTTACCTCTTTACTCAGGCCCTCCGGCAACCACGTGATCTTTACCGCCCTCCTTTGCTCCAACTCCTTCAATGGCATCTCAAGCACTTCGTAGAACAACGCATCGGATCGCTGCATACTGCTTCCGGCATAGTTGTACGGCCCAGGGTATAGGATGCTGTTGAGAGTACTCTGCAACGCGTACTTGATCGCCATCTTCGGTTTGCCTGTGGTGGTGACTGTGGTGAATCGCAAATGAGTGGGCGCGACCTTGAGGTGTTCTCCAACCTTAGCTGAGAACTGATCATACGTCATGCGCTTGCTCAAAGTCAGACTGAAACTGGGTAGCCCCGTCTCCTCTCCATGCCGAGGATCAAAGTTGATATTGATGCGGTTCAGAAGGTAGTCGTAAAACTCTTTAGCGTCGACGAAGCCCCCACTGGCAGATATTTGACTCAACTCCTTGTCCGGTAGGGTTTTCTGCACCGTGATGATATCGCCATCTTGAATCTCTGATTGAGCAAGAGTCATCTTAGGTTTCATGCTCTCTATCATGTTCTGCTTGATCTCCTCGGAGAGCTTAATTGGAGTTGAGCTAGGCCAGCCGAGCAGTTCGCAGATCTGAGGTCCAATTTCGCCGACTTTTTCCTGTGGCGTGGCATAGAAGTTGCCAATGCCGAACAAACTTTGCGCTTTTGCGTCGAAGTGCTTGAGGAAAAGCATCAAAGGTCGGGTTCCTTGTGGATTCTTGGGATCGGGACTCCTTTCCTTTTCGCTATAGGCAGGTTGACCCTTCTCATCACGTATCTTTGCCTTCTCAAACCACAGCCTAAACGCTGCGGTCTTGGTGCCGAACTTGCTCGATGCTTCCTCAACCGTCATATCTTCGAAGCTGACAATCACATCGGGGCGAACAGTGCCATTCTGCCGATTGACCATGGCCCATGGGCGTATCGTGTCTGCTTCCACTCCCAGATCGTCGGCAACCGTTTTTGTAAACTCTGCGATAGTAGTTGCTCGTAAGACTCGATAGACCTTGGGATGTGCAGGGTCTTCGGATCCGTCGTTCTTCCAGGGGACAATGTCGAAGCCTTGATACTTTTTGAAATTTTCTTCCGACGCTACTGCAATATCCATGTAGAGGTGTGCTTCTTCGCGCTCTTTGCGTCTCCGCTCGAACGCTGCTTTTTCTTCCAACACTCGCTCAGCAAGATGGGTGGGAGCCTCAATCTCCTTGCCAGGCATGAGGATCTTATCCAGCCGACTCTCCCGGATATAGACCAACATGTAAGCACTCATGGAGCGCTTGGCCGACCATGTTCGAGTGTACGGGTTCCTCTGTCCAATGTTGCCATTGACTTGGGTATAGTCACCGCCAAAGTTCTCCTCAAGAGCTTCGCGCTTGGTCGCTCGGGTTACGCGGTCGTCGTCAAACTTGTAAAAGTTGCCTTCCTTGTCGGGTTTTAGGAAAGCGTAGTAGTGGCCAGCATTCAGATCGCCGCTATGTACTAGCACTCCATGGAGATGATAGACGTAGGGCTCTGAGCGGTCGGCGCTTTCGGAAAGGTACGGTGAGGCGTCCCATATCTCAGGAAACTCGTAACGATCGTTTACTTTCATCATGGCGTCGCGGTTGATATCGTATTCGAAGCGCTTGAGCTGAAGGTGAAGAACTTCGGGGAAGGATTCGAAAATGACACCTTTCTTTGCA
The DNA here is from genome assembly GCA_010015675.1 of Byssothecium circinans. Taxonomy (NCBI): domain Eukaryota; kingdom Fungi; phylum Ascomycota; class Dothideomycetes; order Pleosporales; family Massarinaceae; genus Byssothecium; species Byssothecium circinans. Next base: position 630,175 of record ML977000.1, on the reverse strand, counting down.
TCCTGCAGACCGTGGCCCTCGGCGTGATACTTGTTTTCGCCCTCCATCGTCTCCACTTGTACATAGTCCTTGAAGCTGTCGTCCAAATCCTTGTTACCACTAACGTTGAGCTGAATATCCCAAAAGTCCTCTATCCTGGAAGACTCGTAGTCGACATTGATACAAGAAATATATGTCTTCATCTTTCCGACGAACATGGTCTCCAGCGTGCCTTCGGCCTCGGTTCCCTTCATTCTCTCGTCGAGCCTATCCATTAGAACTCGCGATAGCTCTTGCACATCTTGTTGCTCGAATATCTGTTTCGAGTCCCATCCAAATGACTGGGTCAAGTCTGTGGTGGGGACGGCCGAATTTGACGTCTGCAGCAGGTAGAATAGGCGTTGAAGCGCATAGGCACTGTTTGAGCGCGACTCCTCGGTATCGGTGGGGATCTGGTACACGGCCTGTCGGAAGGCGTTCGTGAAGAACAACGACTGCAAAAGCGAGTTCAAATAGCAAGTGGCGCCCTGGTTCTTAAGCCCGACCATACCGGTTTCCTTCTTTGAATCGTAATGTATGAAGTTGTGCCACAGGACGCCGGTCGGATCCTTCAGTACTCGCACGTAGGCTGTGACGTTGGCGGCATCGTCCTCGACCATGGGCCGGTCCCGGTCTTCCCAAGGCGCAAAAAGACGCCTGAGCTCTGCGAATCGTGTGAAGCCCCAATCTCCCTCCTCGGCGGTGAAGCGATGGGTTGCGGAGTGGGTGACGAACATGGTGGGGTCGTTGGGGTTCCAAAGAACCAGCATGAACTGGACACAGGCATACCAGTCTTCAGGCACCTGCTTCTCTTCGTACCCTTGCTCGAGGTAGAAGGAGGCGAAGTCAACGTTGTTGCCGTAGGGGAAGAAGAGGATGCGCCACGGATGGCCAGCGCAGTCAAAGGTGGGGCCCTGCTCACGCCTAGTGAGGGTCCTCCAGTTCCTGATCTCCCATGTGTGGCGGGCGATGTCCTCTGTCTCGAGGTCGGGCAGCTCTGGCATGTGCTTCTTCACAAAGGCGTCGTATTCGTCGGCGCGGGGCTCGGGTTCAGCGTCGACGTCGACATCGACCTCGTCCATGGTGTCGTCTGCGTCGGGGGTGATGATGGCGACGTCCTGCTTCTCGTCAAAGTCAGCGTCTACGAGCATGTCGGTGCCGAGCTGGGGGTGTTGTGGTCAGCAATGCGCGCTCTTTCATTCTCTTTCATAGCAGCGACGGCGAGCTTACCTGCTCCATGTCGGCGGTGGCGGCGGCGGCGGATTGCACGCGAGGATGGAAGGAAAGAGGAGGGGACGGCAGGCAGTGTTGAGCAGCGAGCGCAGGATGAGATACGAGGAGGGGAAGAGAGGCAGAAGAAGGACGCGGCGCCGCGGTCTTCCAACGTGCCAGTTAACCACTAGCCGTGTACTGTGGTAGGCGTCGTTGGTGAGGACAGGCGTAGGCGTGCCTCGCTCGCTAAACTAGGTACCAGGTGGCGGTGGACAATGACGATTCGCCGCTCTCCTTGTGCAGGACTTGAGTATTTTACCACGGTGGTAAGTGGTAGACTGTACTACTATACGGACTGGAACAAGCAACACCAAGCACCGCAAAGCAAAGCAAAGTGAATTTGCAGAGATATGTCTTGGCGTTTGTCGAGGGAAGATGGGTGTCCACAGCCCACGTCATGCATCGTCAAGTGAGACAACATTCCACAGCAGCACACCCATATTTGCGAACTACTAATTCACCCTACCACCCCAAGGTAGGTTTGCAGCTTACATTCACAGTCGTCGAGTCCCTGGGCCGCTGCGCCAATCACAATCACGATCACGCCGTGCAGCCCTGCCACTGTGTACCCACGGCGGGGAGCGAGCTCGGTGCGGCCGTAACCTTGCACTGCGATTGCGGCCATTTTGCTTCCGACTCTAACTAACCTCCCCACTACCTTCACCAGCTATCCACGCCCAAACCATGGGCAGCCTCGCTCGTTTGATGCAAGCAATGCGCAGTAGTAGCTTCGATAGAGCTCCAGTGAATTTTTTGACCCGTCACTGTGTGAAGAGACATGTCCATGGCCCCGCCGTCGCGCCCACATGGCGACCTTCAAGTGCCCTAGACGAGTATGACCTACGCCGCCTCGGAGCGATGTATAGCAGAGAGCAGTGTTGACTCGACGTAGGTGGGTGCAGCGCGAGGCCAGGCCCATCAGTTTGCGCCGTCTGACCTTTTTTGGCCGAACCCTCACGGAACGACGCCTGCTGGACTCGGCGAATTACTGCCGTTTAGAGCTGCCCACAAGGTAGTCCACACACAAAAGGTCAATAGAAACGTACTGAGAGACCGTAGGATAGCCCATCGCCTGCGCGACATCCAGACGCTACCCTACGTGGTAGTCGCGAATCCTCACCTCGCCCACGTGTACGAGCTCTACCTCCGCGCCTTCGAGAGGTTCCGCCGCATAGATGAGATACGGACACTGGAAGACTGTGACCAGTACTGCAAGGTGCTCGAGGAGACGCTGAAGGAGCATGCGACCGTCATCCCCAGGCTGGCCATTGGCGTGCTCGAAGTGCGCGGCTTGATGAGGCCTGAGGAGACGGACAAGTTCATGAACACAATGCTGCGATCGGTGCGAAACTTGACCCAGTTCACGCAGAGATGATAGCTGACATTGGCAGCGAATCTCGCGGCGCGTCATTGCAGAGCAGCATCTTGCCCTCGTCGAGACGTTCAATTCGCCCTGGCACTTTCCTCACGCCCAGCCGAGCCTCGACCCCAATGCCGAAGCCGTCGGTGAGATCTTTCTCAAATGCAACGCGAAGGAAATCGTGGATCGCTGCGGGCGGACAACACAGCAGCTGATCAAGCGTGTCTATGGCTCGCAGGTGGAGTTGCCCGAAATCCGTGTCGATGGCCATCTTGACGCGACATTTCCGTATATTCTGAGCCATCTGGAGTACATCATTGGGGAGCTGTTGCGCAACTCAATCCAGGCCGTGATTGAACAACGCAAATGCAAGGGCGCGAAGCCTCCGCCCATTGACGTGCTGATCTGTGAGACTGCGCAGCATGTCATTATACGCATCTCGGATCAAGGAGGCGGCATCCCTACCGAGATATTGCCTCATCTGTGGAGCTTCAGCAAAGGACCGCGTCGCGAGAAAAGACTACAGAACCTCGCACGCGTGCCTAAGCTGCTCGGAACGCTGCAGGAGCTGCAAATACCGGGTGAAGAAGTACCGGACCGTCATCTCTCCGCAAAGGACGCTCGATTGAGCAAGCAGCATGGCTCGCTCTCAACGCTGACAAGTCGACCACCCAACCTTCGCCTAGGCATTGGCCTGCCCATGTCCAGAGTCTATGCAGAATACTGGGCGGGTAGTCTCGAAATCCATAATCTTGAGGGCTTTGGAGTTGATGCCTTTCTCCAGATTTCCAAACTAGGCAACAAGAACGAGCGGTATGGCTCCTTCCTGCATCAGCTTCGGTTCAGGGTACTGACTTCCTAGATTGACCACACGCGCTTCAATGGACGCAATATAGGAAGGGGCGACTGCGAGCCACCCATCCAATGTTTGCTTGAGCCTCCCGGAGGTCGCTTCAACGAGACCAACTCCCCAACCACCATACCGCGTGTCCGCGTATTGCTCCGCTCGACATCTTTTACGCAGTATCGATACTTGTAACCATGGACGTCTCCGACATCCCGTGTGGCCATGTGAGTGCTCCCATCTACTCCCTCGTTTAGCACACTACTCACCTCGTCAGCCCCACGCCCATCCGCCTCCGAATTTCGTCCACGACTACCTCCAGCTTGACAGGGTGCGCATCGACGTTAGCCTCCGCGACGATGCCGACTATGCCAAGCCTGCGGATGTCTATGGACCAAAGGTCCATCGCTCCTCGTTCACGACTGCGCACCCCGTCAACCACCTCGAGGTCGTCTCCCAGTGGAAGGGCCTCTCTTCTGCCCAGGCAAGCGAGATCATAATATGGGAGCGCTACCACCGGGAAGCCCTGTCCAAGCAGGTTTCTGAGTCCACCCGCAATATGCTGTTGCGAGAACTAGCCCGTAAGCATTCAGACTCTTCTAAGCACCCTGCAAAGTAAGTGGCTTACTTGAGACAGCTTCACCTGACAGCTCTTCCTTCATAAAACGATTAGTCACTGTCGTCTCTTCCATCACGTACCCAATCTGCATCAGCATTGACCTCGAATGCCTACTCCACGATATGCTCAGCTTCTTCTACGCAGACTTTGCCCCGAGGCACACAGACAAAGAAGGCCTGCCCTCAACGGCCTGGTTTGCGGCTGGGGGCAACTTACCTACCATGGTTTTCAATTTCCTTCGAACTAAAGACTGCTACTTGCATGTAGGTACCATGGCATCTGTCACAGCCTCCTGCTACCTCCTCACACAAGCAATGCTAACTGCCCATCTTCTACATAGGCCGCTCAATCCTTCGTGGAGACGAAAGTCAGGCACACCCTCGGTGCAGGCTCCGATATCCGTATCAAGTGCGAAATCGATTGGCAATTGCCGCCCATCCATTTTGCCGACCTGCCGGTAGCTCTCGATCCGGGAGAAGAGTATTGTATAAATCCAAAATACATTCAACCTAATTTCAGTGCGTTCGGTTTCGGTCTGCTGCAGGAAGACGTCGCATTTCATGTCGACTCGGAAACGCTTCCTGTCAAATGGGATTTCACATCGAGGTGCTTCAAAGCCACTGTGCCCAATTTCGGCACCAGACGAGACTTGCTCATCAATTGCGACCAGCTCAAGGGCGGTGGGGTAAGCGCTCACAAAATCCCCCATAACATCTACGGTGCGTCTTCGAAGCCACACTACGTGGAAACCATATGCACCGGCCAGATGACAATTCTGTTTCCTGACAATGTACGCTTCGAACGCACGACGCGCTACAACCTCAAGCTTTCCATCAATGAAGCCAAGCTGCCCGGGACCATTCCAGGGGCAATTTTCGCCTTGAATCCTCAATCTGTGGTTGAGCCAAATAGGATGCCCCAAGAATTCTTCGACCTTCCTCCATCCGCTTTACACCCGGCTCTGGAATGCGATGGCAGCACGAGTGATGATACGGTGATGGCTTGGGCGCATTCTGACCGCTCCTCGTCAGGATCCGAATGTGGCCAGGGAAAAAGCAAGAGGGCAATCAGTCCCACCTGCCTGCCCTCGGTTGCAACATCCCAGAGAGCTCGTTACCACAAACGCAAAGTCTCCGGGCAGGCCCCCTTGCTCTCCATGTTTGACAAAACCACTGTTCCTGGATTCAGCTGTCTCGCGCTCGACCAGTTCGAACACAAGGACCTTGAAATTGACGGAATTGCAAGCAAGCGACTGAAGTTAGCAAGGCATGATTCCGGCGCACAACTTCCCTTACGCGACTTCGTTCTTGACGAAGGGGGCGACAAAGACGACGAGTCGTGGGCTGAACGAGAGCTTGATACTTTGGATGAACGTACCACGTTGAGTCGTGGAGAGGCGAACGCGTCACGGCACGCTTGCAATCCTAGCATCTGGACGACGAAACTGCAGGAAGCACCAGAATGGGAGGGTCGGAACTCCGATCTCAAGACGAGAACTCGCGCATATTCAGTCGGAAAGGAAGGTTTGAAGGTCATGTTGTCGCTGAAGAAAAAGGGAAGCGTCAAACGCATGGTTTTCCAACGCGTCAAAGGCGACGGCTGCCGCAAACGAAAAGACTCGCTCATTAGCTTAACAAAGCCGGACGACACGACCACAGACTCCTTTTCAGACTCCGACAACTGTTCGCTACAGAGCCCTGGCGAACGTCACGAGGCTACCGTGCCGACCCACGAAACCGAACTGATGGAGCAAATGGTGACCGCCACCGAAAAGGAACAAGAGTCGACGGCTGCCCTAGGGATACCGATTACTGAGGTAGCAATCCAAGAGGCAAAGCGCAAAAATGTGCAGCACCACGTTCATGGCAGTCGCGAAGAGCACGACGAGGACGATGACCACAAAGAGGACAACGCGGGTGAGGACCACGAGAACCAATGGTCCCCGCTCAGCCAACGCGAGATCCAGAGGAACTTTGCAGAGTTCCAACAGCTAGCGAGGACGTCGAACAGAGTCGCGTCAGCCGACCGGAAGGCGTTCGAGCAGATCTTCTTGGCCGATAGTAGTGCGGGCGAGAGTGAGGGGTGGGCATCCGAGTCTTGCGACGATGCAAGTGATTTGAGCATTGTCATGGAGGCGGGCTTGATTGCAGGCTAGATGGGGTTTTTGTGCACAGAGAGGCGCTGATTGCTTGTTTTTCTTGGACTTGATGGGGGCGTGGTATTCATAAGACAAGTTCTGGGTATAACACACTGTTTGGTATTGGGTTATTACATAGGGTATCATAGACACAGTTTTCACTGATGTCGTTTTGCATCGTAAACCAGCGTTCTACGTTCAACCAAGCAAGTTGCCTAATCAGTCATCACTTTTGCCCTGTTCATCCAATGCAACGAACAACCCCACCTCACCTCAATACACGACTCTAAAGCACAGAAGCCATAAGTGGAATACACACTTGTTCAAGTTATTGTGCTGTGCATACACACCTACTACCTACATACTGTCCGTCTCTCCTACCAACCTCCACCTTCGATCTTCCCTGACGCAGGAAGCCTGGCTTTTCCCCAGCCCAGCTCAACCCAGCACAGCACAGCGCCAGTAACCGGCGCCCGTCCCCATTCTATACAAACACCCTCCATCCGTCGGTCAATCCATCCAGCCATCCATCCATCCATATATCCTCGCGGGCACACCGCTCCTCAACCCGCTTGCCGCACGCAGCCAAAACATAATGTGAGGGGAGGAGAGAGAAGATAAGAGGGGAGAAGAAAAAAAAAAGATGTCTACCACGCCAATGCACAAAAGCCCATGAAACGGGATCAAACTACATCGCAGAAAAGCACGCAATGCCATAACAGTCCCGCACACCCATGCATGCACAACCTACCATACATAATCAAGGATAAAACACCAGAGAACCACATGCCCATCCACCCCCCATCCATCCATCCATCTCAGCGCCAACTCAGACCATTTCGACAAGTGCAGTTGTATGCTTTGTTGGTGACAGGAAGAACACCCCATATTCCATCTTCCAACCCTTTCGCCAGGAGAATGCATGCGTCGAGCCCGAAAGTACAACGTATAGTATAGAGAGCCCATGGTATGCCCAGATGTGTGTGAAAGAGAAAGAGGGAGAGGGAGAAGGGGATTGATATCATGCACCCCGTCAAACGCCGCATGATGCTAGGGGTTGGGGAGAGGAGATAGCAATAATACTTTGGCTCATCGGCCATAGCCGTTCGAGGTGGGATTACTTGCTATCGTCGTCGCTGACATGGGTTTCCATATCCGGACTTTGCCGTCATCGCCGGCGGAGGCGAAAACGCGGGGATCGGTAGGGTGCCAGGCGACGGCGTTTACGCAGCCAGGATGTGCATCGAGGGCTTCGACGAGCAGACCGTTACTCCGCCAGATATAGATGCGAGAATCTGGTAAATGGTTAATAGGTGCAGGGATCATGCTTTGTTTTGTTGGTAACCTACCCTCACTGCCGCTGACGACGAAATTCTCATCCGCGCCACCAAACGCCGAACGAATGACGAACTGCTTATGTACCTGCCCTTCAAAACTCTGGATCACGTCTCCGGAATCAATCTCCATGAGTTTGATCTTGTCCGGATTCATACTGACGAGCATATGCCGTGAGTCCTGGCTGATGGTCACACTGGTGAGTTTGACGTCGTCGAAGTGCCATTCACATATCTTGTCGTAAGAGGTAAAGTCGTAGACCAATATCCGGCTGTCGAGGAGCAGCACCACGAGACGCTGACCGTCGGCAGATACCGCAAGGTCGTTGACTCGGATGCTGTCTTCTTGGAATGTGTGAACACAGTGCCCGTGGAGGTCCCATACGCAGCATCCATATTTGCGGTCCTGTGATCCAATGACGACGTGCTGGCCATCAGGAGCCCATGCGGCGGTAGTACAGGGATAGGTGAAATCGCTAATGTAACTGATGCATACGCCGGTCTACATGTGTCAGAAAAGGGGGGTCAAACTGCGAAACAATGAACGTACCTTGACATCCCATATGCGGGCTGAGTTCTCCTCATGCTTGCCTGCTGAGCAGGTGATGATCCTGGTATCATCGGGACTCCAAGCGAGATGGGTGACGCCGGATTCATGATCATCAAGACGGTGTAGAACCTTGTACGTCGTTGTCTCGTAGATAACAATAGTCTTGTCTTTACTTGTCGAAGCGAGCTTTGTGCCGTCGTTTGAGTATTTCAAGTACCAGACCTCGTCCTTGTGATTTCTGAGTTCGTGCACGGGCTTCATTGGGAATTCGTCTCGGTCGCAATTGTGGTCAACATAGAGGGACGGAGAAGCTGCAGTGTTGTGATATAGACAATTCGCGATCCAACCATCTTTTACTTCGTCTAGTAAGGCGACTAATCGATGTTCTGGTATCATTACGCTTGGTGATATTGATTCTACAAAAGTCAGATCTGACGTGAGCGATGAGACAGGCAGCAGCTTACTAGAGAGCTCTGATAGAAGGAGAGTGCGCGACTCGCCGCCAGCGCCATCCCAAGATGCTTGGTATTTCAGGTCGTCCGCAGACGGGCACATGATGAGACTAAAAATGGTCAGTGATGCTTCTGTATATTGTAATGGATGGAGTGTTGTACCTCGACAGGGTGTGCAGTCTACCCACATCCTGATGGAGGGGTGTCAGTTCTTGTCGGAGCACCGTTAATGCCTTGCCGAGATCTCTCCTCTCCAGCAACTCTAAATATTTCTGCTGCTTCAGCCAAAACAACATTTCGTCCCGATTCGCCCCTTCGGCGAGTGGCAGGCCTCCAGTATAGTGCGAGTTTGCTGTTAATGAAGATTTTGACCATGATTTGTTATATCTGCTCCCTCCACTCAGTTCAATGCCCCCTCCGTTGTCGTACGAATTGGATCCGAATAATAACGCCTCTGCCTCAACCCAATCCCCGTTCAGCACGGCGCTGCGGAATGCCGCCACTGTGGGTCCTTCCAAGGTGTATCCGCTCTCTTTCACCAAAGCACCCGCGGCGTCATGGTAACCCAAATCCGTCAAGCTCTGTATCATTATGCGCGTGACTTCTTCTCTGTCATGGCCAAAGAACGTTGTCGGTCTAGAGGTGCCGTTTGCTACCGAGCTGCCATTTGTATATGAGCCGTTGCTCTCGGGCTTGTGGGAGTCTCCATTCGCAATCTTGCCCAGTGACGCTCTAGGCCCCGGGGATCTCGTCGAGCCATTTGTGTAGCTTTTCGGGGGCGACTGGGACCGGTTTGAAGCATCGTTGTCAAAGCGCATGGTCCCGTCTGTTCTGCGCCTCCGCTTCTTACTCGGGCGAGAGGACCGGCCTCGGTGCGGTTGTGGTTCCTCGCTTTCTGAGAGTTCCTCGCTCTCAGATGTACTGTGTCTGCGCTTAGCTGCTACTGCTGGGGCAGAGGGTGACGCGGTGGCGGAAGCTGGCTGCTCGGGAACGCTGGTGGGAGCTGAGAGGTTGGTGGAGGTAGTTTCGGGGGCAAAGATGACTGGGGAAGAAGAAGCTTGGGAGTTCGGGAGGGCTGGGTGGTCGGAAGTGACTGGGGAAGGGGCAGTTGGGGAGTTGTCGTCGGCCAGGACGAATGCTGGGGAAGGTTACCCGCAACGATGCGGGTACACGTCGGGGAGGCCGTTGTGCCTTTAGATGGGTTGTCTGGAGAGAGTTGGCAGAGTCATGAGCCAGCCAAAGGGGGGATCTGGAGTGTGGCGGGACGACGGGTGGCTATAATGGCGGGGAGTAGGGGAAACGCTGGTGGTGGTGGACACTTGACGATGTCACCAGCGGCGACAATGATGGCGGGACCTTAGCGGCGCGCGGGCTCAGCAGCCGACGGACAGGTCAGCGTGCTTCCACTCACAAGCCTGCTGTCGGGCCGCGAGTGATTGGGGATCGATGAGCTGTGGAGGGCGTTTGAGGCGTGTTGGAGAGCTTGCAGGAGACAGCAAGCGGGTAGCAAGATGCAAGAGCAGGAGCAAGAGCAAGATGCCGGCCTGAAGCTTAGTCTGGCTCCGGGCTCGACCTGATTGACCGATGACGAACGGCCGAGGACAGCACAGCGCGGGTCAAAAGCCGGCACGTCAAACAGCAGCTTGGGAGATTTGGTGACGACTGTGTCTTCAGCGATCTGGTGTACTTCAGAGGTACCAAAGGCACCAGACCCGCGAATACATCATAAGAGCTCGGTCACGGTCACGGTCACGGGCACGGGCACAGGCAGGTGTTTAATCGCTCCGATAAGCCACACTAGCCTAAACAGTTCAGCCCCGCCGCTGCATCCGCCGTCATTCACTCTGGCGACCTCTCTCACACAAGCATAAAGAGAGAACTCTAGCTCTACGAGCAGCCACGGGTTCCTGCTTCATTCGTTTGTGAGCTGATGGACCGTTTAGGAGCTGTACAGTTCACATGAAACATGGGCGACGCGCTGGGCTGCCGACCACCAATCAATCTGACATTTTATCCGTTCCAACTGAGACCAGCCAACAGGGCAAGAGCCGTCAGGTCACCATCAGCATAATTGGCCGTCGTCATGTCATTATTCTTATTTCCCCTTGTATTTCGCAGCGCTTGGATAGAGCCACCACAAGGCTGTCTAGACCAACAAAGAAGGTCTGGATGTTCGCATCTGTGAACATTACAACATTATATCCTCATCGTCGAGTTGCTCCCTCCCTCATGCCTCTTGAACCAGTCCAAGAACTGGAACATACTCGCCTTTGGCGTCCTCTCCAAACTCGTATAATTAACATACTGCAACCCAAACCTAACCTGACTTCCCTGGGTCCATTCAAAGTTGTCAAAAATCGCCCACCCCCACGCTCCAGTGACATTGACCTTGTCCTCGGTAATACTGAGTAGAATCTGATCAAGATAGTGCTGGAAGTAGTCCGCGCGCCGCAGGTCCCAAAGCGCGGGAGCAAGCTTCGTCCACTGTCCTTCGAACGGTTCCGAGAATCCGAATTCGGTGACGACAATGTCTGGGATGCTGGGGAACAAGACGGTGGTGATGTGCTTGAGGAATTTTCGGACACCGGACGGTGCACTGTACAGCCAGTCCATTGTCGGGTCGGCGGCAGGGCCCAGAGGGAAACCGATGGGGGAGAGGGAGTTTGAGCCTGCGCATTCCGGATAGCCGCGCGCCGACCTGTTGCTCGCACAAGCCTCCACACCGCCCTTGATCTCATAAGCTGTAAACGAAGAATACGGGTCGATGGCGTAGAAATCGCAAGACCCCTTGATAAGTTCCTTCTCTTCTTGTGTGAACTCGGGGAGTAGGTCTCCAAGCGTATCCTTCAGAGTCTGCGGGTAATCGCCATCGGTCCATGGCCCACCAAACCAGCCAATGGCGAAATCGAAGTTGCGCTGTCGAGCAACTTCGTCGGCGGGCTTCGTGCTGTTGGCTTCATAGTAGTTCCCGGAGTTCTTGAAGGTAATGCGACCGCGGCCTTTGAACTCGTTATGGTACCACTTCGCCACCTTTGCATGGGCCAGTAAAGTGTAATGTCCACAAAGAAACCGGGCTTTTAGGCCACCCGTCACGCCGTTGGGTGCAGGATAGTACTTCCCTGCCGGGTAGGTTGAATATTGCCAATTGCAATACTGAGGCTCGTTGATGGTGTACCATTCATCGACATATTCGTCATATCGTGTAATGACAAATTTAGCGTAGTTGAAGAAGTCGTCGACAACGCGGCGGTCAGTCCAGGCTCCGTACTCGGCGAAAAGGGAAAGGGGTGTGTCCCAATGGAAAAGTGTTACTGCTGGACGCAGGCCATTCTTGTGAATCTCGGAGATCACGTCGTCATAGTGGGCAACGGCCTCTTCGTTGACAGGCCCGTTACCGAACGGGAAAAAGCGCGGCCAGCTGAAGCTTGGGCTGAAAGCTGTATCCTATTAGCATCTTATTTCGAGATCAACTGCATGAGCAAAGTGAGGTCACTTACAAGGGATGCCCAATTTCTTCAACCTGGCATAATCCTGCTTATACAAATAATAATGACTAGCAACCACATCGCCAGTCGAATTGTCTAGCACAAAATTCGGCACCCTGTGGCTTAGCAGATCCCAGATACTTGGACCCTTTCCCTCATCTTTCGCCGCGCCTTCGATCTGATAGGAAGAACTGCTGAGGCCCCATTTGAACCCTTCGGGAAGCTTCACGTTATCCAATTCAGGGTGATTGGAGCCAACCAGCGCGTGGAATCGGTTTCCATCTGGACGTGCATAGGCTGTAGGCTCAGGTGTTGGAGAAACGGTGGAGTTGACGGGTCCGGTGGAAACGGGGCCTACAAGACCCCAGAGAGAGGCGAGGGCGTTGGGTGAGTAGTCGGTGCGAGTGAACGCTGTGGGCTGCGCCGAAGCATTGAACGTGGTAGATGTGTAGCCGGTAGGAGTTCCGAAGGAGAGGGTGGAGCTGTTTGAATATTGTGCAGAGACAGGAGAAGGTAGCAAGAAGAGGAAAGAGAGGAGAGGCAGCAATTGAGCCATTGTGAAGCTTTTCTACCGTCAATTGCAATTGAGGAAGCTGTGACTTGACACTTGGGAAAGAAAAGGTACGGACAAAGCGGTGGTTATGAAAGTCCCTGGAAAACTTCTAGCTTGCAGCTATAGGTTTTACCCTGCAAGTGAAGGGCACCTATTGTCCCGCCATTGCATCGTTAACCCGGTTCTCAATAACTCGGCATGCGTTCATCCCCGCAAGATCCGTCTACATGCCCGAATATCGCGTCGCGGCTCAAGAGTTCGCATCCCATTCACCCGGTTGAAAGAATTCCCCGCACACATAATACTCTCTCACTAAAAACTACCTACAATAACCAGCACGTTAATTACTCTCTACTTTAACAAAACATAGAATTGTAAAGCTAGGCCTGCTCTATTACGCAGGAGTAAGAAGAGGTTAAAAGGGCTTCGTTAGGTGTAGGTAAATATAAGGTAAAGTTTTTTAGTGTGCGGCGAATTGTTTCAATCGCGTGCCATTTAATTAAATAAGGTTCTGTAGAGGTCGGCAGAGCAGGGCTTAGAGAAATAGTTCCTGTGCGCCGGGTATAAGATGCCCAACCCGTCATGCAAAGGGTTTGGCGATGAGATAAAGGGTGGTTGGGAGATGAATAGTTGGGCGGAAGAATGTACCTCTGCTCCGCGACAAAAGGGGGATAGCGTGAGGGGATTCGTGTGATAGGTGGATGAGGGGACCTTCTGTCAGTTTTCGACATGGAGTAGTGTGGGTACCGGGAACCTCGGGACGGCAGGGCCGTCGCTGAGGCTAGACGACGGGAAACCAGGGAATACATCGAAGGGCGTGAGGAACCTAGATATCGTGAAGAACTGTGAAAGACGTGGTCCCTACCGAAAAGATATGATATTACCAGACCTCTATCTGTACAATTACCATTTGTCTATACCTAACCTGAAATCGTCACCAATTTTAGTGAAAACGCGAGATGAACCTAATGGAAACCGAGTCAAAGCACCACAACCGTAGAGATGAGGCTAAAGCCACTGTACGAATTGAGGTGCCACGCGGTTGAAAGAATTCCTCGCACACATAATACTCTCTCACTAAAGACCACCCACAATAACTAGCACGTTAATCACTCTCCTTTAACTTTAAAAAAATATAGAATTGTAAAGCTAGGCCTGCTCTTTTACGCAGGAGTAGGAGGAGGTTAAAAGGGCTTCGTTGGGGGTAGGTAAATATGAGCTGAGGTTTTCGGTGTGCGGCGAATTGTTTCAATCGCGTAGTGCCTGGAAGCTCAAGTAAATCATGACATCCTAGTACGGCGGATGCTTCGGCGCAGCTTAGGCCTTCCGTTGCTTTTTTGACGGGGGTGAGCCCTCCGACTTCCGACCTTTGCCTACTAGACCGCGGATATCGATTTCTTCGTCCGAATCGTCATCTTCATCCATATCTTCGACATCAAGCTCAGAAAGATCCTCGTCATCAGCTTCGTGGGCAGCCTCTGTTCATACTGTTAGTAAAGTGTCGAAACAAGGAACGACATCTGTCACGTACTGTAGTACCGGAGGGCGGATGGCCAGACATCTTCAGCAATGAGTGTAGCGCACACTTCACCCTGCGGGAAGACCTCGGTCTCTTGGAGGTCAATGTCAAGGTCCATGTCTTCGTCCTCCTCATCGTCTGGCTTTTCTCCCCGTTTCAGCTTCTCCAGCCGTATAGCATCCTCTTTATGAGCTTGCTCTGACTCTTCGGCACTGATCCATCTGTAGCTTGACACGAAGCCGAACCAGGCAAAGAAGCTGAGTGAGGCTTCTGTGCTCTCTTCGATCTTGCTAGCAAGTGCCTTGTACTCTGGTAGTTGTGACTCCTTCTTTGTACGTTCGCTCGGGCTGAGACCCTTGCCTAGCTTCTGTCGTGCCTGTGCCAATTCATATGCCCCATCCGTCAGGCCCTCGGTCAGGTCTTTGCCTTTTTTCCAGTTGATCTTGACCGCTTCTGAGACATGGCCCTCCCAGCCATCCTTTGCCACACGATACCAGAACTTCTTCTCCAGCTCCTTGTTCTCAAAGTATTCGTTGTCGCCGAAGCCGAATTTGATCGAGAAGCTGCGCGGCGAGCCTTTGGGGTCGTCAATCTCGAACCGCGACACCTCAACCGTCTGGAGAGCACCAAAGACCTTGCTATCGGAGGGCTGGAGGAAGTTCTCTAGCTCGGGGGGCACTTGCTCGAAGACGAGGGTCCAGAAATGGGGGATCTTTGCAACGATGTCGGCGCGCTTCTTCCAAAGAGGCACATTTAGCGCATTCGATTTGCGGACTGGACAGGTCAGTCGCTGTTCTTGATGGGTATAGAGACGAAGGACATACTTATCTCTAGCTCGACATCCTCAAACTCTGCCTCAAGGACGGCAAGCTCTTCGAATCTCGCACGGACTTCACTATCACTCGCTTCGGCCATCTTTGTGCGATGTGCGAGTTCTGTGGAAATGGAGTGTTCTAGGTACGGCATGTTAGAATCGTGAATTGAGAAGCATTGAAAGAAGTGCAGTACTTACATATGAGTACTTTATATACCCTCAGCCGTCCAGCTTATTGTGTTGGAAGCAATTGCAGTAGTCGTGCAGATGTTGGGCGCCGTCGAGCTCTCGTCCAAAACTTTTAGTGGGTCGTCCCAGCGTAGAGTTGGCGCACGGTCCGCCGAACTTCTCCGCATCACCGCCCGAGCCTTTTACCACCTAAGCTAGCCTATATAGATTCCGGCCACCAGGGGTTTCCGGCCACATCGCCAAATCGGCCACCCCTCAGAAAATCACGCGTTTTCTCTCCACGCAACGCATCAAAATGGATAACCGCGAAATCGCAATTCAATCAGCTATTAACGATCTTAATGCTGGCATTTA